>VZTQ01004600.1:1156490-1183625 GCA_013400755.1 Pelecanoides urinatrix | reverse complement strand
AGCGCGGCGGGGCCGCTCCGAGGCGCGGGCCGCTCCGAGGCGCGGGCCGCTCGGCCCGCCTCAGCTGCCGAGTAGGTTTTGTGAAGAAAAGAGTTCCGCGGGGCGTAGCCGCANTCAGCCGGTGCAGCAGGCCCGGGACGGGCCGCGGCCTGCCCCGGCCCCTCGCACGCACACCCCGCGGCGCGCACTACTGCGCATGTGCGCGCGGCGCTGCCCCGCCTGCGCAGCCGCAGTAGGATGGCCCCGCACGCGACGGCTTCCCGCGCATGCGGCGTCCCAGCGAGAACAGCGCATGCGCGCCGCCCACTCTGACGCAAGGCCGCTGCAATCGCCCTGCGCTTTATCCTGTCCGACCTTGAGTGCGCGGCGGCCCGCAGGACCCGGGCTGTCCCTCGACGTGCCGGTGCATAGCGAGCAGCTTCGGCGCCCGTGTCTCGCCCCGGTGAGCATCGGCCGAGGTAGCGGGCTCTCGCACGGTCTCGGGAAGGCAGCGCGCAGCCGTGCCCCGGGCGTTGGTGTCCGAGCGAAGCGCCGAAAGCGAGTGGAAGGATCAGGCAATCATCGGGACAGCCCGCGCCGGGGGTCCTGCGGCGCNAGCGCGGCGGGGCCGCTCCGAGGCGCGGGCCGCTCCGAGGCGCGGGCCGCTCGGCCCGCCTCAGCTGCCGAGTAGGTTTTGTGAAGAAAAGAGTTCCGCGGGGCGTAGCCGCAGCCGGGGGGCGCACCGGGAGCGCGTTCCGTAAGCCTGGGTCTGTTCTCAAGGAGGTTACGGTCAGATTGCTCGGTTCCTCACCCGCCGCCTGAAAACGGCGGCGGAGACCGAGCTGGGAAGGGCTGCCGAAGGCGCTTTGTCGGCAGGCAGGGCACCGGGCCCCGCAGCCGTCGCGCCGGACGTGCTGGTCGCCGTCTCTTGCGGCTGTTCAGCCGCGGTGCTGGCCAGGCCCTTGCGCCTCGTCCGCCCGCGGATTGCGGCCAGGCCAAGGGTCTTGGGGGTTGAGCAAAACACTCGCGTGCCGGCGCGGTCCTGTCTATCGAGATGTTCTGTTAAAAACTCATTCTCGAAACAGAGAAAAGGATGATGCTTTCAGAGTGCTCCGAGGTACAGTCTGCACGCGCAGAATTATGGTCACTGTAAAAAAACCGTAAGAGTTGCTGCAGAATCTCGGCCGTGGATTCTTCACGGGATGTAGTAGGTCACTTGTTGCTGACAACACATAAAGCTTTGGGAAATGGGGTTAATGTTTTATCTGTTGCTGTTCATTGAAAGCTGAAGGTTTGGGGTTAATTTATTGAAATGTCTTTTGCCCGGTAGCATTTTCGTAGACTATTTTGTATGAGGGAAACACCTCAGTTCTGGTGACACAAATCAGGGTTATGCCAGATGCATAAGGGTAGTAATTGTTTTTTTATGGCAGTCTACATCTTTCTCAAATTCTTCCTTAGTTTGCACTTAAAGTTTTAAAAATAAAACATTGCAGTAGGACCGTTTCGCTTTAGAAGTTGTCTACCTTTGAAAGTCTTGGCTTGAAGATCACTTAATGTTTAAAACTAAATTTTCATTAGAATGGCTTTGTTTTATAGACATTCTGGAATGGCCTCAGTCAAAATGTTCTCAAAGCAGCATCCAGCAGAAAATATGCGTAAGTATTTCCTTGTTTTCTTCATGTGTGGCTGTTTAATATTTATATTTACTCTTCTTCTGATACCAGAACTGATTATTGGAGTCAGAGATGGAGTAACAGAGTGCAACCAGCCAGATAAAACTAGAACCTATGCATATAACTTTTCTGAGGCTGTTTTGTTATCTCTGGTGGTTTTTTTTTTTCCCAGGGAAACTTTAAGAATTGTTCTTCCCCCCTTCTCCCACCACCAGCAGCATCTACAAAATGTGGATTGTTGAGATTTGTTTGATTTAAAAAAAAAAAAAAACAAAAACAAAAAAACAACAAACAAACAAACAAAACCAAAAAACAAACAAACACCCCAACATTGATGGAACAAATTGTTTTACGCTGGCATGAAACAAGAGTGATGTGTGGTTGCATTTCACTACAGATAAAGTTTATTTCAAACAGCTTGTGCATTTTAATCACTTGTTTTTCTTGTTGCAGGATAATGGGAAAAGAGTGGCAGTTAGTTGTGTAACTTAGTCAGATGTTCTGTGGCTGATGCTGATTCAGGACACAGAATGGGAAATCTGTTTGTTAGGAAAACTGCCCAGTTCTGGTTAGCGCAGAGAAACCGAGCAGTTGCACATTTCGAAGGTCACTGCTTTCTGTTATTTGAACTGGAGTTAGAGCGGCGTAGCATCCTAGGGAGTGGGAAGGTGATATCCTGGTAATAAACGTGGTCCAGCTCTGCCTTCGGTATGCTTTCTCCATCCCAGAACACGGCTTTGTTTATAAGGCAAAACTCTGATTCAGGAGTTTTCTCTAGGCTTGAAAGGGGTCACACACTCTTCCTAGAAAGAAGGAGGAGGTTCAAATTTGTCTTGTGTAAGAACCACTCCCATTTTTCAGAATTAAATTAATTTGTTACACCTCAGGATCAAAAAGATAGTTATCTTTGGCTCTGGCTCAGAGAACCCTGCATGGGTTGAGTAATTTGTTATCTTTGTATATTATTCTCTTCATGCTAGGCAATCATAAATAAACCAATACAATTTATTATTAGCATTTTGCCTCCAGGTGGATGTTTTCAAACAAGTTTGAACATCAGAAGTAACCCAAAACAAGTGCTGTCTCTGTAGGGACAGAATTAGTTAGGACTTCGTTTTATGTCAAAATCTTAAGGGGTGTTGAGAATATATGTAGTAAAGATTATTCTGGTGAAGAATAATATTTTATATGTGTATTTAAACAAGTGAGGATTTATCTATAAGTGATCTGATTGAAAACAGAGGCAGAAGGTTAAATTCCTGTGTAAGAGTCAGAGAACACCTTAGGTCAGAATACAATCTGTATTTGCTTCAACATCTAGTGAAAAATCACTTTGTCCGGTCTTCAGGGTAGAAAGTATTTTTTTGCTATCTAGTTATTTTCCTTTAGTAGTAATTTTATTTTTCCCATAATGTGCTTTACAGCTCAGAAGCAATTAAAGGTGCCGTTATTGGAATTGATTTGGGTACAACAAACTCCTGCGTGGCAGTTATGGAAGGAAAGCAAGCGAAAGTAAGTAAAAAATGAATACCGGCTTGCAGTAATGTTGTTAGCAGTTGAATGTCCAAATCAGTGTTCTCAGAGGCGGTGTTTTTTGATGGCACCCTGTTACGTTTTTTACGTAGGTGCTGGAAAACTCCGAAGGTGCCAGGACAACACCTTCGGTTGTTGCATTTACGGCCGATGGCGAACGCTTGGTTGGAATGCCAGCGAAGCGGCAGGCGGTGACTAACCCACACAACACCTTCTACGCTACCAAGCGTCTCATTGGGCGGCGCTTTGATGACTCGGAAGTGAAGAAGGATATGTAAGTGAGGGCAGAGAGCAATTCCGCTACCAGCAGAAATGTGTAAATGTATAACGTGACATGTTAACCCTCTTTTGGGTGAAGTAGTTACCCCCTCATGTCTCAAAGTTTCATTACTTATATTCCGAGGGCCAAGCTGTATTTTGCTATGTTAGTTGCTGATCATCTTAAGGTTTTTCAGAGAAGAAGAAAAAAGCCTTGCTGATGCTGTGCAGAATGGTCAGCATCTACCAATTAAGACTTTTCTCATTCTTCAGGGCATTACAATCAAAGCTGTATGATCATACCTCAGGCTTGTGATTAAATGATGTAGCTGATTAAAAACAGTGGTAGTACATTGGTATTTCTGGGACTCCCTGGATCTGAGGCTGCTGTTGGCAAGTTCAGTATTCCTTGTCTAGAACTCGTAAATGTTCATCTGCTGATACTAATTGTAGGGGTTTTGTGCTGTATGCTGATACAGAAATTGAGTGTGGAATTCTTCTGTTTTTAGTAAGAACGTTCCATTTAAAATTGTCCGTGCCTCCAACGGTGACGCCTGGGTAGAGGCTCATGGGAAACTCTATTCTCCAAGCCAGATCGGTGCCTTTGTACTAATGAAGATGAAGGAAACTGCAGGTTGGTACAGTTTGGTCTTTGCCGTCTGTGCGCACAACTGTGACCTTGGTGCTGGGCCATGGTAAATGGAAGCGCAGCAGCCAGAAAGGGACTTCTTTTGGTACGGGAATCCTTGGATAACGGACCCTTGTGTGGGGCAGATCATGGAAGGGTGCAGTGATGGGCTGTTACAAAGCCTCAAGGAAGATCAGTGCCTACCTCTGTCTCGGATCTTTGGCAAGATGTTAGTGCTTTGCTTGAAACATACTCTTATCGAAGTTGAATACCGATTGAGTTAATTTTCATTGAACTGAAGGCACACTTACTCAGAAGGGGGAGCTCCTTTTTCTTGCAAGCTACAGTCCTTGTGCCTCCCGGGCTGCAGCTGACCATGGGCTGTGGCAGCCAGGGCTTTGAGGGGCTTTGGTCTTACTCAGCTGCTAGATACGTAGCAAGAAAGGGAGTGTTCAAGGGACCCGATTTTTGGGCTGAATGAATAGCTGCTTAGCTAGTGATGACTTTAAATCTTTACTAGGGGAAAGTATACATTGGCCTGGAGAAACGTTTTTTCCTCCCTTTCAATTCCTAATGTGATTTCTGGGGAAACAGTATAATACATAAAGATAATAGTAGCTGCCTTCCACAGCCTCGTTTGGTAAATGTCGTGCATCCAGCGCTAAGTGTTTGGACGGCAGACTAAAGGTTGTTATTGAAGCTTCATCCAAAGATATTTTTTTTTTCTTCCCCCCCAGTGTTAGGTCCTGGGCACTTGCTAAAGCTCTACCCAAGAGTAAAATATGAGTATGTGGTATGTGAGCATCTAGATGTGATGAATCTGACTTACTCTGAGGATGGTGTTCCTCTGCCTTAAGCAAGGGTCTGCTTCCTGCAGGTCTGTTGTTTTTTGCCCTGCATGCTACATGAATTCAACTATGGAATGATCTGGCTTTGCAAGCAGCACAGAATAATGCAGTGTGTAAGGTCTGTGCAGGGGTAATGCATAGGCGTAAATCCTGTCTGTGCATTCTCACTCATCATGCACATTCTTATTTTTTAGCAGGTCTGAATCTGTATTTGTTTACATCCTTCTCTTTTTATTTTTTTTGAGAGGGAAGTTTGTGACCTTAAATTAGGGTGTAATACATGTTTTTCCTGACTTGCTGTCTCAAACACTTGTAAAGGTGGTATATCTACACTATTTGTACCGTATAAATGCTTCCTACAGCAGACTCTGTAAACAGGATGAAAATGAGCAAGTTTTAAGTGCAACACATGTTGAACACTCCGAAGAAATGGATAACAACTTCAGTCTTGCACACTAAAAAGACAAGTTAAGCTCTCAGATGAATTCTCACTCACTAGCTGCATCCAGTTACTGATTGAATTGCAGAGGTGCTTTGCTGTTCTGTCAGAAGTCTACAAACTATTTCACGTTATGTGGAAGGACTTGATTTCTCCACAGCTCCCTCTGCATATTCCCAGAAAGCAGCGGGTTCTTGAGCAGCAAGCCTGTTCTGTTCTTAGTTCAGGAAAATTATTTCAAACTACATAATAATAACTTGGTGGTATTCATATATTATAAGGATAACTTTCTGTTTTGTCTCCTTTTTCCTCCAGAAAATTACCTGGGACATTCAGCAAAGAATGCTGTGATCACAGTCCCTGCTTACTTCAATGATTCTCAGAGACAGGTATTCATCAAGCTGTAAGATTTTTCGGGCTTATAAATTGCATTTAGTTTCTCTCAGTAGACAGCACTCTTCCCTCTGTTTTTTTCCTCAGGCTACAAAAGATGCTGGGCAGATCGCTGGCTTGAATGTTTTGAGAGTGATTAATGAACCAACAGCAGCTGCACTTGCCTATGGTCTGGACAAGTCTGAAGACAAAGTGTAAGTGCCTGTTCATAACACCGACCCTCTCTTAAATAAGCATGCTGTAATTTGCTTTGTAAATGCATCTTCTGCTTTCTGGTTTTCAAAATCATTGGTTGGAATTCTGCCAAAGTAGATTCACAGCCTTGAGTCAGTGCTATGTAATGTCACCTCTGTTCTATGCCAACCACATTTGTTAAAGAAAATAAGTTCATAACTTGCAGCTGCAACTTAATCAAATTGACACTCAGCTTTAATCATTATCTTACTACTGGTAGCAGTGGTAGGTGTGGCTAAGGACAACTGGGTGAGAGACTGTCACCACTGGTGCTGAAGTGTAGCACAAGAGATACGGCTGAGTTTTGGTGCCTGGTATCCACAGCTTGCGGTGTCTTCCCTGACTGCATCCAGCCTTCTGTTACTGACAAGGGTGGTTACACAAATGCAGGGGTTCTGTTGCAGGTTTTGTAAATCTGATGTAAGTTATAGTGCTGTGAAAGCCTCACTTCTTGAAAAACGTGTTTCATAATGGTTCTGGTGTCCCTGCCCTTGTCATTGGATGTGAGTGTGTATTTATTTGAGAAGAAGGAACTGACCTCTCTAAAATAATGGGCAAGGTTAAGCATCGTGCAGCACATCTTTCAGAGAAGACTTCCACGTGGACTCAGTGCTCAAGGAATGTGTACGCTGTGTAATTTGTTTACTGCTGTCTTTGGAGAAGGCTTTTAACCTTTGTGGATGGCTACATGAATTCTGCACACCTCATCTGCTGAGGAGAATGATTTTTGAGTCACAGAACTTTGTCTAGAAAGTAATGTTTTTCTGCATCTGTTCTTGTAGTATTGCAGTCTACGATTTGGGTGGTGGCACTTTTGATATTTCCATTTTGGAAATCCAGAAGGGAGTCTTTGAGGTGAAGTCCACCAATGGTGACACTTTCTTAGGTGGAGAAGATTTTGACCAGGCTTTGCTACAGTATATTGTTAAAGAGTTCAAGAGAGAGGTAAGGTATCTCATCAGAGTTCAATCTTGTGTTATGCTGGTTTTCAACCTCGCTTAACTTCTATGGAAGGATGGGAATTCTCTGAAATTATTAGGACTTAGTTTGTAATCTATGGCACAGTTGAAATTTAAGAGTATCAAAGACACCTTTTAGTCTGGCTTCCAGTTCTTACACTTGTTTTCTTGAGGTGGAATATTCCTCTCCTGGAAGACAGAATAACAGGACTTCTGCCTTTTTTTCCTCTAGTGTAGCAGGACTATCCTATACATGGTCTGCTTACTTTTTATAATAAAAATCTGTGGTCAAATTGAATGTGTCAGCACAGATGCATAGAATACAGGGTTGGCTGTAGGAAACTGCAGTCTAATTCCAACTCCTTTGCTAATTCAGTCTTGCCTTTATATTCTGTGATGCAGCAGCTTTTCCAAGCTTTAATCTGTAACTTACTGTATAATCACTTCCAGAGCAGAGAGGGCTAGCATATGTTTTTGAAATGCTAAACACGTTTGCCAGAGTGAGAGAGATCAGCAGAAGTGCACATATCGGGCTGTATTTCTACAAACATCTTTACAGTCAAGAGTGATAGGAAGGTGAACTGCAATGAAAAGAAGCTCTCCATGACTCCTGTGCAAAAGCTGAGAGTCTGTTAACCCATATTTTTTGTCGCTTAGATGGGTGTTGACCTGACTAAAGACAACATGGCCCTTCAGAGGGTGAGGGAAGCATCAGAGAAAGCAAAGTGTGAGCTTTCGTCATCTGTGCAGGTAGGTGGCTGGGTTCAAAGCAGTCCAGTAAAACATTTTGATACTGACTTTTGCGTTATTTTTGTTTACAAAGCTCTATGACATTGCTGCTTTTTTCTCGTGGTGGCAGAACCAGCTTCTGCGTTAGCCAAATGTCATCACTTTAACAGAAAGCCCTTTAGCAGGGTAGACTGTTTCGGAGCACAGTTAGTTGTTGGAAGCTGAGAATGTTAGCAGGTGCTGGATTTTGCCTTTCTTCTGGCACCATGTTTTCTCATCTTGCAGGGAATGTGACCATTCCTTGCAACACATTCTTCTGCAACACATTCCCAGCTTGTTTTGTATTGCAGAAGTATGATGGGCATCAGGGAATTCAGCTGCAGCTGGTACTGTGGGTTACTGGAAGCACTTGCGGCTTTGTGCAGGCAGTTCTAAAACCTTGGTGCTACTCATTCCACTGGAACAGCTAATTTGTCTAATAACAAGAAATAATTTCTGTAAAGAATCTTTACTTATTTGCCTGTAGAAGAGTTGTCTAGACAATGGGCAACTTATACCCCCTTTCTTTTTTCCACCTGCTTTGTATATTAATGCATTCAAGCAAGTCCTTTATTCACCACTGAATAAGGAGCTGGAGAAGCAGCAAGTTGGGGGTGTAATAGTCTTGCCTAAGTGAAATTAAGGTCAATTATATAGTAATTGAAATGGGGACTCTGCCAATTTCTAGGTTCTGAATAAACATTTTTTTTGATGGTGGTCTTTTTGTTGGCCAGTGGGGAGCTCATAGCAAGGAGTTTAGGCCAGTCACAATGGATGCATAGTTCTGCCAGAGACATAGCAGGCTCTGTTTTACCAGCTCAAGAGTTGGCAAATACAGTCTGTTCATACCAGGAAAAACTGAATTCCTTAACTCTAGTAGTGAATGGAAAACAACTTGCTTTTGGCCCTATTTTCCCCTAATATTTTTGACTATGCTATTTATAAAGTGAATGTACAGCTCTAGTCAGTAACATGGGTTTAGTTCTTGTTGTGTAAACTTTAATCTGTAGAGCTTAAAGCATTAATGTTTTTAATTGCTTTGATTTGTAGTATCTTTTGATGTCAGCATGACTCAGCACTTGAACAAGATGGTTTCAGTATAAGATTTGCTTTAAAAATCCAGCATGTCAATTTGTAAGATGATTCACAAATAGGCATGAAAAGTGGGGATTATGGTCCCTGGCACTGATGAACTTTGTGCTAAATGGCAGTAGACTGGCTGTGGAACATGAGTTGTCTGCATTTAGAGAACAGTCATGAGTTATTTCCTTCAAGAAGCTTACCTTCTATGAAATGTTAGTTGTTTGGCAAAATCTTTCGGAACTCTGAAGGTGGGCTTTCTTCTGTGTTGTGCTAAGGGAAGAGGATTAAGGTTGTCACTTCTAATGTTTGAGCTCTTGCCTCCTGGCTGTGATAGAAATTAAATTGTTTTTCTTAACAATAAAAGACCTCAAAATAACACAATATTACAATTGGAACTTAACAGTTTTAACCATGAGGTGTGTAACAAAATAATTTTCCTGTCTCGTCTGAAATGTCAAACGTAAAAGTATGCCTGCTGCCACTTAGAGACTGGGCTGCAGAGTGAACAGGCATGTAGATGTTTCAGTACAGACAGAACAGAACCTGTAACTTGATCTAAAGCCTTCATGTAGCTGCCTTATTTTCCATTCCTGTTTTTACTCCGTGTCTGTTTCTGTGCTGCAGACTGATATTAACTTGCCATACCTTACTATGGATGCCTCTGGACCAAAGCACTTGAACATGAAGCTGAGTCGCTCGCAGTTTGAGGGCATTGTAGCTGATCTGATCAAAAGGACGGTAGCGCCGTGCCAGAAAGCCATGCAGGATGCTGAAGTCAGCAAGAGTGACATAGGTGAAGTCATCCTCGTCGGTGGCATGACCAGAATGCCAAAGGTATGAGATATGTCTCTGTTACGGGCAAAGCTGGCGCAGCTAGCCGGTGCTTACTGTTAAAGGTGATCTGTAACGGAAAAGTTGGGAATCTGGTAACTTCAAAGCTCCAGCAGGTGAAGGCCCTCAGGAGCAGAGCAGATGTGTTAATTAGTCCTGTGAAGACAGTGGCAAGGGACTCTCTCATCCTGTTTAATTACCTCAGCTTGGATCTGGGGGCTGTAGCTGAGTTGCACTTTACAAAGACAAGTGGGAGGTATCAGGAGTTGAAAACTTGACTCGACTTTCTGATGCGGACCAAACATAGGCAGTATTGTTCAGATACACAGGGCGTTTTCTCTTGTAATGGACTTCAGTGCGTGACAGAGGTACACTTCAATGACAAAAACCTATCAGTAATCTTTGCCTTCCAGTGGATTTCTTCCCCTCTGTAGAGCACTTACAGCTAGCTGTGGAGGAACTGCACGGGTAGTACGGCTCTGTTACCTGCTGGTTGCGTGTATTCAGCTACCTGTGTGAGGCTGGGTGTTGTCAAGCATATTTAACTGGCTGTTCCAAACACTCGTTACCTAATACCTGGCCCTTGTGTTCTGTGGTGATAAGCACCAACAGGTAACTTAAAAGCTTGCTCTGATGACATGCACAGTCTTGCAGACAAGGCGCTGTCTGCTGGTGATTTACTATTCTTGTTCGTGGCAATGCGTAGCTCCCCTGAAGTCAAAGCTGAACATGTATGTGCACTGCTCTCCTCAGGGTACAGTTTGTCCTTCTCTACAGAGATCACAAATCTCATTCCATAGGGATCAGTCAGACTTGGACTATTTGTTTGCTGTTAAGATTTGGGATTTGCAGCTCCTTTCTAGGATAGTAGGTGTGCACATGGTCCTGCTTGGGATTGACTTGGGGTTTGATGGTGGGTTTTTTTTTCTTCCATAAGTGTTAAATGAGCCTGGTGGCTGGAGGTGATATTAGTGTGTGCAGAAGGTCATCCAGGCAGGGGAACCAGAGCAACAAGATAAACAGAAGCTGTTGCTCTGGCCAAAGCTCAAGTGAAGTAACTGTCCTATACCTTCCCAAAGTCCCTGCTCTTCCAGCTGGATAAAGGAAAAATGGCGTGGTTAGCTACGTATAAAGTGATGAAAAACACTTCTAGAAGTGGGGAAGCCCTTCCTGAAACATTATGTATGCTTTGGGGGTGAGAGACAGTACGTAAATATTGGTTTTATTTTTTTATTATTATTTTTACTTTTTTATGCCCTATTTATAACCCCCAGCATCTGTGGCTTTGAGCTTATGTAATGCTTTCCTGAGTGCCTGTAGTTAGAGCTCTCTCTCCGAGATCAGTGCCTCTATGTTGCACGCAGCAGAGATCCTTCTCTCGTGTTGTGTGTTCCTCGCCCTGCTAGGAGGGAAGATGCCTTCTTTGGAGGGTTCACGTGGCCAGCGCTCCAGGAAACGTACAGCGGGTGGTTAGAAGTAATGTTTCTTTTGTACTGTAAAACATGCCTGCAGAGGGGAAGACTTGCACTTAATTATATGCTCATACATAAAGTGTCTTCCTCTGTAATGAACGCTCCCAGCAGATGTCTCTTGGCTTAAGTGCAGAGGAGTTGGACACTTGCTTACAGCAGTTTTCCAGGCGCATCACGCTCACTTGTGCTGACATGTGCCTGACGGGTGTGCTCAGGGAGGAGGGAACAAAGTCCCACACCCTTCTCGTGTAAGGTGGAGGACTGGACTACTGCGCTGTGCTCTGGTGCAGACATCTTGTTGCATTCCCGTCTGGATACTTCAGCAGTAAATCTGTTGTAATCATAAGCACATCCTTCCAAAAGGGCAGAGCAGCGAAAAGCTAATAATGCAGCTCAGACTGTCTGCTGACAAAGCAAAGTTACTTCTCTGGTGAAACAGTCCATTAAATAAATACTGTCCTTCATACAATTTCTTCTTCCCCCCCCCTTTTACTACACACAAACAAGATGAACTGTCCTTCTGCTCTGGGTTTTTTTTACCTTCCCTGCACTCTGCCTCCACAGCTGTACTGTCCTTGAGAGCTGTGTTCTGCCCAGCGTTGGCTTGTACGAGTTCCCAGGGAGCAGGCCGTGACTCCTGATAAGCGTGGGGTGATCCCTTCTGAATGTGCCTGGCTGTGTGGAAGGACCGATGTAGGCTGACTTGCAGCTGGCAAACTTGATTGCAAGAAAGTCTCCAGAGAAGGGGTTGTCTAGACTGAGACGAGTGCATTTAACAGGGTGCGTGGAAGATGGGACATTAGAGGGCAGTCACAAGCCTGAAGCTTAGTATTTCTGTCATGCCACAGGGTTACATGGCAGCAGGAGCATAAAGATACAAACCTTTAGCCATAGCTGGCCTGTTCTTGTGGCCACTGGGCAGTAATGGTTCCCTCGGCATACGAGCTGTGCTTTCTCTCCATTCAGGTGCAGCAGACTGTACAGGATTTGTTTGGCCGTGCTCCTAGCAAAGCAGTTAATCCTGACGAAGCCGTTGCTATTGGTGCAGCTATTCAAGGTGGCGTGTTAGCTGGTGACGTTACTGATGTGCTGCTGCTGGATGTAACTCCCCTCTCCTTGGGGATTGAGACACTGGGAGGTGTCTTCACGAAGCTCATCAACAGGAATACTACCATACCAACTAAGAAGAGCCAGGTACAAATTGACTCCAGATGGGTGGGTCTTTTGTGGTGGTCTCAAATACCCAGTGAAAGCTACCCAAAGCATCCCAGTAGTCTTGTCTCCTCCTCATCTGGCAAGGAGAAGCAGCATAGAAATCAGATTTAATGTCAGCCAGTGAGTATCTTTAATGATTATTAGTGTGCCCAAGAGGGGAGGTAAGTTGAGTTAATGTGCCAGGATACCACAGGATGTCTGTGGCCTGGTCATGATTGTAGTGTGTGTGCTGTGATGTAACTGTCAACACATCATTCCGAAGAAGAATTGTGTGGAGACCTTCTGTAACTGAGCACCACAACCATTTGAGACCACCTTTCTTGGTTGACATACCTCAGAAGGGGTTGGTTTTTTTTTTCCTGTGTTGTAAGGCCCTAGTAGACTTGGGTGTGATCCTTTCTTTCACTTTGCCTTGTCTGGGTCTGCTAGTGTGTGCTCTTACTGATAACACTTGTTCTGCCTGGGGTGTGGGGTTGGGGCAGGAGCCCTGCTGCTTCAGGAGGAGATGTTCTGGTAGTGGGGCTGGTTGCCACTGGAGCCTGCTGCTGGCATGGCAGTGCCGCTTTTCACGTGCTCAAATGCATATAGGACGAGATGCCAGTGAGCTTGGCTGTTGCTAGCCTCGGTGTTTTGTAAGAGGAACAGGAGAACAACAAGCATTTAATGATTCTTTATCTCTTCAAAGTAGCTTCTCTGTATTCCTTTCCGTGTTGTTTAGTCAGCTTGTAACTGCGTCCATTCGTGTGTTGCAATTTTCTAGCTATCCAGTAACTTTCTGTTCCTTTTCCACAGGTGTTTTCTACAGCTGCTGATGGGCAGACTCAAGTGGAGATTAAAGTATGCCAGGGGGAGAGAGAGATGGCTAGTGACAACAAGCTGCTTGGCCAGTTCACATTGGTATGTTGGCTACTCAGTACTCATGACCTTAGACTTGACCTTCTTTGAGAAGTTCAAAGCCGCTTCCATTTCGGTTGTCGCCTGAAGGCAGTGTTGGGGCGGAGTCATCTTACCGAAGATATCTGACCCTATTTGTAGTAAAAAACTAGTCTCTAAAGGCACAGCCTTTCAGTGGCAGGGGAGCAACTAGTCTTTAAGATGGAGCTCAAAGTTTCTAAGCAGTATTACATGGCACAGGGGCTACTGTAGCTTTAGGGCTTGATCACTTAGAAGGGCCCTCTCCGCTTTTGGGCACAAAGAGCAAAAAGAGCTCTGTAGTACCAGGCCTGCGCAGCAGGTAACGCGATCGCGGGCCTTTCCTCTGGTGTTGCAAAGACAAGACTTTGAGCAGGCTCCACGTTAACCTGCAGTCCCTAGGGTAACCCATTTCTAGCCCAGTACTGCTTTTCTGTGAGAGCCTGTGGAACTGCCCTGCTTGCTGGAGAGCAGATGTGCTCCAGGGATTCCTGTGTGCAGCGTGTGGCTGACTAACCAGCTCCCTACACAGAATTGGTTTGGTCAGTGTTGGCAAAGTTTGTCACTATTATAACTGTTTGCCCAAACTTCCTGTTGCTAGGAAGAGCCATCCAGAAAGGAAGGGCTTTGCCTTTCTTTTGTACTCCTGAAGGAAGCTGTACTGCCTGTCACACTTTTAACATGGTGGCCTCAGAGTAGTCAGTGAAGCCCAGTCATGTCCAGAACTGAGGAAATAAAACATCCTGCCATGTCCTGGAGGGGAAGAGTGGCTTGTTTAGCAATAAAGCAGAACCTGTGTTGCCTCCAAACCACACTTGGGGGCTACCTCTTGTGGTTTCTGTGCACTTGTTCTGGGTAGAAATCTGTATCCTGTTAAATCTAGATACTGCTAATCACCACGTGATGCCGACAGGCATTTAGAGGACTCAGCTTTGAGGGTTAGTTAATTGAACTGACATCACCAAGATAACGTGCCCAACACTGGAGCCTCATACCCCGAGCTCATGTCTGTGCGGGAGCTGATGGCTAAGCACTTCTCCTTCTCAGGTTGGGATTCCTCCAGCGCCGCGTGGAGTGCCCCAGATTGAGGTCACTTTCGACATTGATGCTAACGGTATCGTTCACGTGTCAGCCAAGGACAAAGGCACCGGACGCGAACAGCAAAGTAAGTGCTCGGGCATGCTGCCCAGGGACGAGGAGGAAGGGTGGAGCAGCGATGGTGCCGCAGCACGCTGGGCACTGCGGTAACACCGGGTGACTCCCGAGGTAACGGAGTGCTGCCCTGATGGGCATCCCACAGTCCAGGGGTGGGGACGGAGACGCATGTTGCTTGATTAAGAGTCAGGGTGACGCACGCAGTCTGTTGCCAGTGCAGCATAGATGCAGTTGAAGTCATGTTAGCTTAAGTGCCTCCTGGAAAGGAGGGCAAAGGTTACTGCAGAATCAAATAGGGAAAGGGAGAAGTGACACTGACCTGTAGTTTCATTTTAAGCAACTAAAACCTCTGTAAACGCACAGCACTCTGCACTCTCCGTTAGCCTCCGTACAGAGATTGCCACCAATGGATGCTCTCTCCTTGCACGTTAGGCAGAGATGAAGCATTTGCCTATACCAAGGTCAAGGAAGTCCTCGCTGGCAGGCTTTTACCACATTCCGAGTCATTTTGCACTGTGTGACCATCCTTTCTTGGACTTGCAGTCTGCCGCAATCTCTATAGCAATGTTTCAGCAGAGTGCAACTGTTTCCTCGGGTTTCCTGTGTGTATCAGCTGTGCCTCAGTCGCCAGAGAGGTGTTGGGCATACAGGTGTTTGTGGAGCAGTGCTCCGTCTGCTTGCAGGGGTGTCCTGTGCCACTGAGGAGCTCGGAGCGGTGATATCCCGCCCTGCGCTACCCTGAAGGGACAGGAATTGGGTTTGGAAATCCAGCATCTTGTACAAGTTGTTCTTGAGCTGTGCTCCTGGGTGTGTTGTTCCTTTGGGAGTGCCCTCTGCTAACACATGAAGATTGCTGTCTGTTTGAGGCTGCCTGTGTGAAGGTGCCAGCTTTTAAGGGAGAAATCGAATTAGGAAGATCTCTGTTGAATCCAGGGCATGTCAAGTACAGCTGAACAGATCAGCCCTGTGCCAAGACCCTGTTCTGTTTCCAATTATTCCATTACAAAGGTCTTGAAGTTCAGTTTTGAAGCAGCAGGTAACCACCTTGTTCATTTTCATCCATTTAGGCTGGAAACATCTCTAAATGGCAGGAGGCTTAGGGACTTCAAGCTGTCAGTATGTTTTGCTCTGTAGTGCAATGAAATGTTAGGCCCGGTGGTCTGGGGTAACTAACGACATGGTTGACATTTTTTAAAGCTTTGTTGTGGGCTCAGAAAATCAATTTGAAGCATTTGTAGATTCCCCTGATACAAAATAAATCTCTTCTGAGCCTCTAACTGGGAAGCCTCTGTACTGCCCTTCAGTTGTTTCTTGAAGGCAACCACTTGAGCAATCAAATGCATGCTCCAGTTAAGAAAAATACTGTTAACTCTGTATTGGCAACTTGAAGGTATATGCTCTTCTTAATCATGCTGCTTGGCTTTTGGCAGAAGTTTGTTACCAAAAACACACTGCTTGTTAGTTTGATTTCCTCGTAGGTTTTCTGTGTGTCGCAGCCTTCTACCTCCAAATAGCCATCCTCAGATAATAGGCAACCAGAATTTTTTAGCTGCCTACCTGTATGCAAACATGGTCCTAATTATAAAGCTGAACTGCCTGTCCCAGATCTGCATCCAAAGGACATGTGCGTGTCTTTGTTCAGGGTTTTGTACCACTGACAAATGTTACTTGTCAAACTTATTTCTGATGAGGATCATAGTATACCTTTTTTTGGACTTTGCGATATCCTGGATGTTGTTCCTCTCTTTAGCAATGAAATTATGCTTTACTGCAGAAATTAGCTAAAGTCTAGACTATACTTTTTTGGCACCAATGGAAGGAAAAAAGGAGGGACCTTTAAGAGCCTACCCATAGAATCACACTATGTTCACTTATTAAGGGCAGTGTGAGGAGCTAGGTGAGGAATGTTGTCTTGTCCTGCTACCAGACTTCCACTGCTTTCCAACAGTGAAAGGAATCTCTGCCCTGGTAAAACAATTCCTTCTGCTTGGATTTTTTTGGTGGTTGGTTGGGCTTTTACTGGTGGTTTTTTGTTTTGGTTTTTTGTTCTTGGTTTTTTTTTTGTGATTTTTAACCTGCTAGAATGCCTCTTTGGTTTGGGGGCTTTGTGTGCACATTCACTTTCCAGGAGGAGTAACTGAAGAATGGTCAAAGCAATTTGCAGACCAGTGGACAGGAAGCATCTGGCAGAGCTGGGGAGTTCATAGATCTGAGATGTCAGGCTTTTATCTTGCCAGCAGCACCACTGCCTCTTCAAAGACTGGCTGTCTTTGTACTGCCCACGGGGTCTTCACAGGCCCAGAGTCCCTGAGCAAGGCTGCTGCCATTGAGAGGGTTTGGGAAATAATACTCTCCTTTCCTCAAAGATGAGAGCACATTCTTTATTAATGCTTCTTCTCTAATGCAGTTGTTATCCAATCTTCTGGTGGCCTTAGCAAAGATGAAATTGAGAACATGGTGAAGAACGCAGAGAAATATGCAGAGGAAGACAGGCGAAGAAAGGTAATGTGATAGTTACGGTATCTTCCAGCTAGTAGTGTACCTGCCGACTATTGCCATTCTGTGCTATTAACTGTGCCCACCTCGAAGGAGCTGTAGGTTTTCATCTGCACAGTCTTGAGCTGTTTGCTCGTGCAGTTAACCGGTTTGCTTGCTTCCTTACATTCAGCTTACATTCCAAAGTCGCAAGAAGATGTATGCGGAGGCGTTTGGATCTTGGGTTTGGGTTGGGTAATTTGCCCTGTGTGATTAGCATTTTAATTCTTCCCTGAAGAATTACTGGGACACGGAGGCAGCAGTAAGCAAAGTCACCTGCCTGTTACTCATGAGTAAACAGCTTTGCAGCTCTACTTAATGGTTTTTGTCATCAGTGCTCTTTACTGTCCACCTGCCTGTTATCTCGGCTGTTTAAAGCTGGCCTACCACAGCTGGGTTTTCACAGTGATGTTCTGTTTAAATGGAAGCAGTGCAGGGATGCTTAAGCTACTTTCTCTGAGTTTATTTTAGAGCTTAAATTATAGAACCTGCCAAGCAAAGCTGCACCTCAGCCTCTTCCTTCGTAAGTGGGAAGTTGCTTTCCATAGTGCTTAAAATCCCACTGTGGCATCTTGAATGCTGTATTCATCTGAGCGCAGTATTGGCCCTCAGTGCAGGTGAAGCCATCAGGAGATGTTTGAAAGCCTCACTGACTTTGTCAAGAGAAGACTGACACTTGCCACGGTTGAGTGACTGAATCTGTGATATTCATAGGATTAATGGTTGGAACTAATTGGTTTAATGAGGGTAGTACTAATGAATTATGCTACTAAATACAGAGCATTGATTTTTAAGCAGACACTTTGAAGGCCTGCTCTGGGATATGGCACCAGCATATAGTTAGTGATTGCTGAAACTGGCACTCTGAATTTATCTGCTTTGTGTTCTCCTAGTCTGTAGAAACCTGTCTCAGGTGTTCAGGCAGCGCTGTAAATCTCACCCTCAGTAGCGAAGGGATCAGAAGAGGACTAAAGGAGAGAATGCATGGAATAAATTCACATGAAGCAGCATGACCTTGCCCCAAAAGCTCTGAAGCCACAAAACGTTGGCTTATGAGCATTTGTAGGTTAGATGGAGAACGTTTAAAGACCTTGGTCTGAAAGACCCACTGTTTAACTGCGTCATTGCCATGAAGCGTAGGTGGTGGCCTAGCACTTGAAGAGGCTGCACCGAGAACTTTCCTTGGCTTCACATCTTAAATCACTGAATAAGTTCTTCCCTGTTCTAGTCGTGAAGTGGAACTCATCTCTGCCCAGTGACCTGTCAGACGAAGGCGATGGGGTTGCTTTCTTAACTAACACTTCTCTGTCTCTTTATTTGACCTGCATAAGTGTAATTGTCAAAATTCCCTCATTGCACCTTTCTGAGCATGGTTTTACTGCCACAGAAGTATTATGAATGCATAAACAGAGTTATCACTCTGCTGGACTCGGCATCCTGCTGTGAACTTTGATATCCCACAAAGAGTGAAGACACAGTGTAGCAACGAAATTATTTTTTCATCAGCTTTCCACTGTAAGTGGTTAGCCTCCTGAGAATATTATCACACCCTTGATTAGATAGACTGTTCTTCCAGTTGGAGAGGGCTGGGTGTCCTAGAGACCGTTGCTGGTGCAATAGTTCATGTTGACACTGGGACTACATTATGTCTCAGCAGGACTACCGCTCCTCTGTACTCACAGCCTGCTCCGTCCCCTTTGGTTGTCTTTGCAACAGTAACGTTAGGAACTGGTATTTCTTACCTAGCACAGTGGGGTTTTTCCACTGTTGAGATGCTACAAGCATTTGTAATAAAGGGACGTGAGTAAAACAACTCAGCATTTTAGTTGTCTCTGGTGTGCTTGTTGCTGAAAAAGGTTAAGAATATTTTCCGAAAGTTCTGTTGCTTTCCCGAGGAGCAGAGAGCACTGTCCTGTCTCTGCAGTTGCTGGCTCTTCCAGTGTGCCAACAGTAGTGCTGTATTAGTTGCTTCTACTTCCAGGGAAGTGGGATTTGCTGAGCGTAAAAGCATGAGGACTGCCTTGCATAGACTGCCTGTTTGGGCTTTCTGGTGCCAGAATCCATCTAGAAATGGTTTGCTTGCATTTCTTCTTCCCCCTCTGACAGTATGGAGAATCCTGGGTGGGAGCAAAAATGGAAGTTGGCAGTTTGGGGAAAGAAATGTCAGCTGGTAGTTCACACATGCACAACTGGTGGTGCCAGTGATGTGTGCAGCAGGCCCTTACGAGCTCTCTTACCCAGGAACGTGTGGAAGCTGTAAACATGGCTGAGGGCATCATCCATGATACGGAGTCTAAGATGGAGGAGTTCAAGGATCAGCTGCCAGCAGATGAGGTAGGTAGTTTCTGATCCCGTCACAGTAAAGGAGGTAAGATTCCTTACTACGTCTTTGCTCAAATTCTCACTTAACTCATACCTGGCTCTGGCCAGTGGCACCGACTCTGTGGATTTCCATGCTGTGGAAAGATGGCACAGTCATCAACTCTTGTGGGTTTTGCACTTGATGAGTGGGATGAGCGTGGCTGATGGGAGGATGTAAGGACAGACTTAGAAGAACATGGTTTGGATAATAGCAAATATCCTATTTCAAAGCGCGAGTTCAGTGTCACTGAAGATCTAAGAGCCTGGGAAGCTGTTAATGAAAGGTTTCTGCATGAATTATGTCCTTGACGTGGCCTTGCAGTGATTTGATAAGAATTGTACTGTGGCCTGTGTGAGAGGAGAGTTTTGCTCAAAAGCTAGAGATTATGAACAGTGCCTACAGCGTATTAGCAGAGGGACAAAGGCAAAGCTGCTGTGCAGTGCCGGCAGCCTCAGTACAAACACAGCACCCGAGAACTTGGAGGCAATGAAAATCACTGTATCCACTTAGCTCCAATTTTTCTTCTATCTTTGGAGTGAAGTGGATATTTAGCATCAAAAGAATGCTCTTCATACCGCTCTAAGTGACAGTTTAATTTCTGCATTATGAGATTCAAAAGCCAAGTTTAAAATGTTGCACAATCTTCAAGTTAACAACTTTCAGAAGCAGAATAAAAGGGCTCCTAGGGCCTCTGTGAGGCATTTGAGGAAACAAGATTATAGTTCATTGGTAAGTAGCCTCTGATCAGTTTAAATGCTGTTTTTCAGCCCAGCCCCTCTCTCTAGGATGGATATTAGCCGTCTCTGTGTTTGGGATTATGATCACTGGATCTTTCTCTCTCAGGAGCACAGATTCTAAATCCCTGCTCCCTGCAAGGGCTGTTGTTCCCTGTAATGTCTTTTGGGGAATACCAAGGCAAAGTGGGTAGCAGTGCTTAGAAGCAAGGCCTGCATGGTCTGGGTGGGGATGGTGGGCTGGCACGGAAGGCATCGATCGCCTTCCCCTTCCCGTGGGTCTGAATGAGAGCTCTGCCCACGTTTTGACTGCGAACGCTGCTGAGCAAGCAGTGCCGGCACAGCTGTCCCCCAGTAACCTCGCTTCTCCAGGCCCGCCTCTCCAGCAGCGTGCCAGTCTGACGGAGAAATGCCAGACGGTGTGGAGCGCTTGACAGATGGCTACAGGGGCTGGGATGAGACCGTATTGCTTTTGTTTGCCTCTCTGCTCCTTCTCCCACGTGCAACAAAGGGATTAAACAGGGTGGTGAACAGCCTTACTCGTTGGCTTTCTGACATGCCTTAAATATAGATGAAAACCAGCTTTTTTTTCCCTTTACCCTGGCTCCTGGCGTGACTGACTCACTGGTGAGGTGTGCCAGGGAGAGCAGCTCTCATCCTTGGCGGGCTGTTCAGTCTCTGCAGGGCTTTCTGTCCTTGGCGCCTCTGCTGAGACGGCAAACAAGGGGACCGATTAATGCCAACTGTGGCACAGTTAGTGAAGTGGACAGGTGCCCATTGAGAACTGAGCGCAGTCCTATAGTCCCTGCAGACCGTGTGGCTCAGTTTGAGACTTAACTTCATGGCTTCTGGCAAAAAAAGGTAGTTTTGTTGTGGCCAATAGGTGGGTGAAATAACAGAAACAAGATTCTCTGTGAACGAAGTGCAGGATTTCATCGTGTTTGTGACTTATTTGCAGTGCAACAAATTAAAGGAAGAAATTGCTAAAATGAGGGAACTTCTGGCTCGTAAGGATACTGAAACGGGAGAAAACATCAGGCAGGCAGCAACCAGCCTGCAGCAGGCTTCCCTGAAACTCTTTGAAATGGCATACAAGAAGGTAGGTTCATGGTCACTTCCATTTTATAGCCCTGAGATGGGGAGGGGTGAGTCGGGACGCCAAAGATAAGGATGATTCTAGAACAGGCTTCCCGTTCAGTCTGCCTGAAATTACAGTCGTAAGGCCCTGGGGATTTTCTTCTCGATCTCCTTCCCGGTGGAAGGCCCCCCCATTCGAGCCCGGGCAGATGGGTACTTCACCCGTCCCGGGAAGCCTCCCAGGGTGGAAGTGGCTCACTCTGCCCAGCTCACCTTGGTAGCGCTAAGCTCTCCTTACTGTGGAAAGCTGCTTTTCTGGTGTCAAACTGAAAACGGTCAGTGCTGCAATGTAAGCTTATGTCCACTGGGAAAGCGTAAATAACGGGAAGATAATTTCCTCCCGCTTGGTGGCAGTCATGCAGAGATGAAGATTGTTTCCATTCTCCAGTGGACAATTACCTTTTTCACTGAGGGAAGGGTTTCCTCGGTCTAGAACTAACCTAAGCAGCTAGCTAGGGGAAAAATGTCTAGGAGAAGCATTTTGTTGTTACTGCAGCTAATAAGCCAACTCTTTCACAGATGGCCTCCGAACGAGAGGGTTCTGGAAGTCCGGGGGATCAGAAGGAAGAGAAGCAATAAGAAGTCTCTGTCTTGCCTTGACTAGAGTATGAAGAAGAGGTCGATTTTCTTGACGCTTGGGAGAGAAGGGACCTTCCTGAGCAGCAATGGGCAGAATTCAGACTTACTGTGTTTTTGCAGTATTCTATATATAAAATTCTTTAATGTATAAACTTAGTGATGTGTCTGCTAGATAAATTGTCACTTGATGAAAGTTAATTCATGCCAGACGAAGTTCTAAGTGTTTGGCCCTGTGGTATTCCACTGAGGCACCTGGGGACTCGCTGATCATTTATTTCTGATACTTGACACAATGGTGTACTAAATCGGCTATCAAAGTTTGGAAACCATGTCACTAAATTGAAGGGTGGAGATGGAAGTCCTGCTGGAACTGGGAGGAGAATAACACCTGTATAGACCCTCCTTGTGGATCTGAGTACTTGTGAGCAGGTGATAGGGCCTGTGCACAGCCACGAGAAGGCTGGCTGCATGGCTAGAGAACGTTCAGATCTGCAGCTAGGTTAGTACCCTTGCTCTCAAGGAGAGGGGTTACTTCAAATTTAGCTGTAACATCATTTCTTACAAAAGAGGCTACGTGGAAGTTAATACTTTGCTTGTCTGAGCCTTCTGCTCCATCCTGTGTCTGTTCTCTGCTTATGGTAAAACAATTTCCTTGATAATAAAACTGTTACTGGATCCATTCTGGATTTTTTTAAAATAAAAGCAGAAAAGTGTCCAACATGGAGTTCTGCTATCCTGGCCTTTGATGGAGAATGTGATCATGCGAACTGCTGGTGAGAGCTCCTGGGGTGGAACAAGTCAGCCGGCTGTAGTGGCAGCAGATTTGTGGAATTCGTGCTTCATTCGCATGCAAAAAGAAGGTACCTGGTGTCAGGTTAGGGTCCGTCCCTCCTGAGAGTGTGATGAGATGCCTGGACGTCCTGCTGTGATCTGCAGTGGCAGTGGGCTTCACCTTCACGGCTGTAGACTCGGAGCAGCAGTTGCCCACTGCTGCTTCTGGCAGCCAAGTCTTCCAAGGAGGTGCAGTCTCCTTGCCACAGTGTATTTATCTGTGTCTCCTTTTTCCTCTCTTGCTCTGTGTGTGTGAAGTCAACTGGACAGAAAAAGCAGGCTTTACAGCTGCCTTGTTCAGACAGCTCAGATATTTAGGAGGGAGGACAGGATTGTTTTTTTCTGGCAGTCCTCTCTGAGAAGCTATTAGGGAAGATACAAGTCTTCATCCTGTGAATTTCCCTTTCCCTTTAAGTTGGGAGCTGGAAGGGACCAAGGCTGCTTCAGGCACTGAGCTCTCTCCAGCAATCCTAGCGAGAAAGAGTGGAAGCCGCTTCCACTGCAGCGTAAATCAGCCTAGCACACTGAAGTGGACGGGGGGACTTTGGCGAGTGATCTGACTGTGAAGTGAGAGGGAGCCTGAAGCGTCTTGGCTTGGGCAGAAAGGAAGGTGAGGAGGGGACCTGGTGCGGCCGTAGGAGGAGGTGGGGGGCAGCGCCTCGTGCCCAGCCTGCAGCACGCCTGGCGTGCCGGTGGGGAGGCGGCTGCGCAGGGAGCATCAACAGCAATTGGGAGCGTTAAGCTGCCTGACTTGGGTGGACTGAGGAGTCCCAACCCAAAATTCAGCGCTGGGCTTTCAGCCAAGTTAGTGGGTCTAGGGGTCCTACCTCTGCTGAGGAGGGTGGTGGAGCACGGTGCAGCTGGCCAGCCTGTGGGGCTTTCGTCTGGCTGGTTGTGTGGACGTAGGTCTTCCACAAGTGGCCAAGTGGTTACAAATTCATTGGGCATGGCTCCAGGTCCTGTTTTGTTGGATTTTTTGGAGTGGCAGGGCTTTTATTTGTCACAGGCAGGTAACGGCAGGCTGAGCTGTATTTAGACCCTGTTTTGAGGAGCACATGGATGTGCACGTTCACAGCAACCTCTGCGCCCAAGAGCTGCGTGTGCCATCTAGGTGTGCTCCTGTGCGTGTCTCGTGTGTGACACTATGTGCTTCGTTCTGTCACAGCGTAACCCTGCTCCTGAACTGTCCGTGGGTTTCGTAATGGCAGCGAGCACTTGGCTGGGCACCTGCTAAGAATGGTCTCCTTTACAAAACTGGATTGCAGGTGACTTCTGTCCTGAATTTCCCTCTGCTGCTCCTGTCAAAAGTGATCCCTGGTATAAAACTACAGTCTGAAAAAGAGGAGGAGTTCTGCAGCCAAGAGAGTTGGATATTTCAGGTGCTGAAAGGAAATGTCTCTAAGTGAAATGGTTTAAAAACCATCCTCCGTGGAAGCTTTTCCTGCTGCCTCCCTGAAAGCGCAGCTAGATGTTCCTGCAGCGGAGCCAGGGGCAGCCCAGGACAGCGCTGCTGCCGCTCGCACGCTCTTACCTCTGCTCTGAGCTTGCGGTGCCGTCAGGGCAAAGGCGATGGATCATCATCTCGCGGCCTCCAGGGTCCTGAATCATTGATCGGGGTTGGCCTTTGCTTCCTGAATGAATTATTTTCCCTGTCACAGTTTAAAGCCATCTTTCATAGATGTTCTTTATTTTTTAATGCACTGTTTTTAGCTCCTCCTTTAGAAGCTAAATTATTGAATCATGGAGGGAAAAGTGAAATCAGGTGATATGTGTCATGCTGAGAACTGTTTCTTGCTGTGAAAAATAGCCCGTGAGGCAGGAGACACAGCAACTGGGCAGTTTTCTCTGGTGAAAAGGAACGACTCCTGTCCTGAGGAGCTCACTGCTGCTGTCCCACCGCTGGGAAAGTATCTGTCAGCTCGGGGAGAAGGGGTGTTTGGGGTTCACTGCCCGCTGTCATTTTCCAGGTAGGCTGATACTCATCTTGGGAAGCCTGTAGCCCCAGCAGCGCCGCAGCTCTGGAATAAATTACTGGTCTGTGTATGAAAGTCATTAAGAAAAATTTTCCACATGTTCTTTGAGGGGAAAAAGGTGACTGAGCGATGTTTGTGCTGCATGCTTCCACCCACGTGCATCCTCCCGCGGTGTCCTCTGCGGTGGGAGCAGGTCAGGGCTGCCTTCGGACACCAGCGTGCGGTAACACGAACAGGATTCCTGCGTCACAGCTCCTGCCTGACTTTAATAGGGGAGAGAAGGCTGAGATTTCCACTAGGTGCAGGGTATCTCCGCTTGCCTGCAGTGGATTCTTTTCCCCCCGGCTCAGGACGGCCGCAGCGTGCCGGGTTTGGCGAGCATGCCTGGGTTACCTGTACAGGCAGGAGATGCTCTGCTTCCTTGGGGACTGCAGGAAGAAAGCGAGATGGAGTCTCTCCCCCTTCTCCACAAGCCAGTGGCTGCCAGTGTGCTGTGAAGGCACAGCTCCTTTTCAAAACGCCTGTCTAAATAGTGCAGCAGTATGTTGAAAAACTTCTCTCTAATTCAGTGGCTCTGCCCCCGGCGCTGCTCTCGGCTCCCTCCTCCTTCCCGCGGAGCTGTGCCGGCTGTGGGAGGCAGGCGCTGCTCGGCATCTGTGTCAGCCACCCCGGGAGAGCTGCGGGGTGAACTGACGGCAGCGTCTGTCGCATCGAGAGGGCTGGAGCAGAAAGTGCCACGGCAAAGTGGGTGCAGCGGGCTGGGAGGTGGTAACTGGGACGCTCAGCGGGCGCTTTTTGGAGGAGAGTCCCTGGATTGAGCTGGGAGGGCAGGGTTGCCAGGGAAGCACGGGGTAAGCTGCTGTCCACCTGTCCGTGTACACCGTCCCTGTCATATCAGGCACAGAAACTTCCATCTCAGCAGATCATCTCCTAAAGCCAGGCATAATCCTCCTGTTTTGAGGAGGATTATAAAGGGCTGCGTGGCACTAGATGCATGTGGAAAAAATACCTGTATGGGTTGAAATTGATCCTTGCTCAGCCCCAGAAGAGAAACAGGACTTTAAATCTAACCAGGTAGTTCAGAAATTCAGTGTCTCCCCAGCATGACCCTGTTGATAGAAAAACCCAGCTCCAGGCTGTCCCAGGTGGGTCTCTGCTCAGGTGACTGTGCCACCCAGCTGTGCCCAGTGCCCAGCTCCCGGCAGGGCTTCAGTGGTGCTTTACCGCTGGGCTGGGGAGCCGAGGGGCAGCACAGGAGGGACAGGAGGCTTCCACGGGCTCGGGCTATGGCAGCGCTTGCCGTCCCGGGCGCACGATCCCCCCGTGGCATGGCACGGCACAGCGCGGAGGCCAGGCTGCCCTGGCAGGGCAGCGGTGGTGACCAGGCTGATGGCAAAGCCAGAGCGGGGCTGTCCCAGGGAGGCAGATTGGGGCTGGAGGGACACCACAGCCACGACCCCCCGCAGCATCCAGCTGTTGGTGCCTGCTCAGCACCACCAGGAGAGCATCACCTCCGGGGGGGCAGCAGGGAAGCAGCCTCCCTGCTACCAGTTAATAAAAGAAACAGGTAAATGGCTTCAGTGTCATTTCATCACTACGTTTCCAGCCGGTCCCATGTCAGGCTGTCCCGAAGGCAGAGCTGGCAGGTGGCCACGAGACTGTGGCACTCCCACAGGAGCAAACCCGCTGCCCGGCATCTTTGGGGCAAAAAAGGCAGGTTGTGGGTTTGCAAACCCAGGCACCGAGGCTGTGGTTATGTTCAGATGTGGTTCTTGGACGCGTGTTCAGGCACGCGGAGGTGGCTCGGCGGCCCACGGCCCCGCTGTCCTCGCCAGCCGTGGCGCAAGGGTGGGCTTGCCGGCTCGTCGCTGCGATGTGCTCTCCGAGAGCCAGCGACTGCCAGGTCACATCACCTCAAATAATGCATTAACACGGGAAGCCCCGGCCCACGGGCACCGCAGGGGCACACAGGGACCCTGCGCCCCGAGCCGAGCCACCGCTGTCCTGGGGACGGGCTGGCGTGAGCCCCCCGCTCCTCCGGGACCCGGAGCGGGGTTTCTGCAGGGGCCAGGCAGGGAGCGCAGCGCGGGGCAGGGAGGCCGGTGCTTGTCCTCCCCGGGCAGGACAGGGCTGCGGGGCCACAGCTCTCCCAGCCGGCCACCGCCACCCCGGGCTCTCCTAAACCTCTGGCCAGCCCCGCTGCCCTTCTCCGGTGCCTCCGAAGCAGCGCCCTGAGCTCGGCTGGGACCTCTGCAGGCACCAGGCGCGGCCCCTGCCCTCGGCCACCCCCCGAGGAGGGCAGACAGGTGACGCTTCCAGGGAGAGGAGAAAAGCCAGATAACCCTGTGGCTCCATAACACCCCCCCCGTCCCCCGCCTCCTTTCCCCGGGCCTCCTGCCCCGCTTGGCTTCCTCCGGAGGCCGGTGACGGCGGCCCGGGAGGGACCAGGCTCTTCTGCAAGGCAGGCTGCGGGCTCCGGCTGGCCCGGGGGGCGCGGGAGCGGGGACAGCTCTGCTCGCCGCCCGGCTGGGCGGTCGCGGGGCTGGGGAAGGGGGCACAGGGGGTGGTGGCACACGGCCCGGGGGGCACAGCCCGCCCCGC
>VZTQ01004600.1:1112443-1156218 GCA_013400755.1 Pelecanoides urinatrix | reverse complement strand
AGCGGGGTCGCCCGCCCCGGGAGCGGGGAAGGGGGTCCTGGCCGGAGCGGGAACCGGGGCGAGGGGGCTGCTGACCGGCCCGCCCAGCCCCGGGCCTGCCGCCGCGGGGGCGAGGGGAGGGCGAGGCGCAGCCCCGGCCCGGCGGCCCCTTCCCGGGCCCCGGTGCCCTTTTGTCTCGCCGCGTGGTGAAGCGGCCGGGTCCCTGCGGCCGCTCAGGGGCTTGGGCTGGGAGAGAAGAGCGGGTCCGGGGCCCGGCGAGTAGGGCCGGGAGGGCCGCCTGCCCCCCGGGGACACCGGGGAGGGCTTAGCGGCCGAGAGGAAGCGCAACCGTATTTCCCGCACGGGAACAGGGCAGCGCCCGCCGCTGAGCTCCCCGCCGGCCTCGGCCTGGTGGCGGCTCGTCAGCTGTTTCCCCCCTCACCCCCCTCAGCGGCCGAGTTCCCTCGGCCGCCTCTGCGGGGCTGTCACAGGTGTCTGTTCCGGCCCCGCTGCGCCGGGCGGAGGAGAGGGGACACGCGGGGCCCGTGCTGGCTGCCGAGCTCCACGTCGCGTCCGGCCTCGCCGTGCCCCATGGCCGCCCCGTGCCAGCTGGCACCGGGAACGGCGGATTCCAGCTGGCGTAGACGGCCGCTCCGGCCCCTGTGCTGGCTTGGGCTCCTCCCAGGGGAGCAGGGGGCTCGGGGAAGGCAGGAGGGCAAGGGCAGGAGGCAGGGTCGAGGCAGCGGTTACTTTATTACTTTTCTTACTGACACTTATTTGATCTTTTTCACTCCTTTGCCTTCCAGTGAAAGTGCTTAGCTCCATCTCCCCAAAAGCAAGCTCTTGCAGAGTTTGGGTAGCGTTAAGTTTAAAGTCTCTAATCCCGCTTATATCGGCCTTGCATTTTGATTTCTTTTTTCCCACCAGAAGTAAAATTGCTGGATGTTCTTACAGCTTGTCCCATGCCAGAGGTGACATGTTGCCTGTTTCTGTGGGTAATTCAGCAGTGGCTTGTTGCGTGGGTCGGGATGTCACTCGGGCTTGAGTAATTGTAAGAACTGTGGGTACTGGAGCTGTAAGATGGCAAAGAAAGTGTGTGTCTCGGTATACAATGCAATAAAATAAAAAGAAAGGGTGACTTCTTAGCCATCCTCGTGGCTCCAGTTTCCACAGGCTCATCTGAACGGGCGTTAATCTAGCTGGGGCACCGCTGGCATCGTACTGCGGCCACCCGAAAGGCAGGTTGCCTTTGGACGGCTCGCGTAAGCCAAGATGCTGTCTTGTTCTTTCCTTAGTGCTGGCGTTTGTTCTTGTGTGCAGAGTAGGCCAGGGGAATCCTGCAGCTGAAAACTAACCCAGGCAGGAGGGGAAAGGGAAGGAGAACCCAAGCCACAGGTCTCCCTAAATTATTTTAATCTGATTTATGATGTAGCTGTGCAAGGGATGGGGGTGTGGGAAAAGGGAGTGTGGAGCCAGGGTTTTCCGTCCCTGCAGCAGGGTGGACTTTTGAAGCTGATCGTTCAGCTGTGCCTTCGCACGGTGTTGACAGCATGCGTTGTACTTGTGGGGAGGTCCCAAAAAGCATGAGAGCGTGTAAATGACTTCTGCCATGAAGTTGAAAGGGCTTGGAGCTACGGGCGTCCGTTGCAGCTTGTGGAAACAGCTGTCGGTCCCCGTTACAGCGCTGAGGGAGGCAGGGGTGTGTTTCGGAAATGTACAGTTAGCATTTTGGCTCTCCCTGATTCAAAATGTGGTAGCATAAGCACGTCTACCTTTAGCAGCAGCTCTCATGTTGTTTGGAATAGATGAATGTTGCAGAGAACAAGATCAAAACTGGTATCGGAAAGGTGCTGGGAGAGGCGAGGCTGGAGGGCTAGCTTGGAGCGGGTGCTGTTAGGGGTAACAGCTTCTTGGGGCCACAGCCCAGGTGTCTTCCCTCTTCCCCATCAGTGATCCCTGGCACATCTCTGCTTCATGGTAAAGATGCTGCAAGCGCTATAAATCGCGTGTAGGAGGTTTGGCTGAGCCTTGTGGATCCAGCGTATCTCCTAGATGTCGTGATACTGCTGTTCCTCAATTTAATATGTGTGCTAGCTGCTAAACCACCACCTGACGAAGGCTGCTGATGCTAGCAATCCTTCTATAAGCTAGGTTATGCTGGTTAAGTATAAATGTGTGTCGTGCTTCCAGGGAGTCCTAGCTAAAATTCTCCTAGTCTGTTTGGGTCCAGTAAGGGGAAGAGATGCTACAGCTTTTGGCACCAGAAGCGTTGGGCTCCCCGGCACAAGAGGTGTGAGGCAGTGAAACAGGCTTTTCCGGCCTTTGGGAGAGTCGCTTCCTCTTCCTGTGAAGTAGGAAGACCTGTTCTGGGGTGGGTTAGGGGGCAAAGCTTTTAAATAGGGTGATGTGGAGGGCCAGGGACTCCTTGGCGTCTCCACCTTCCCTTACTCATGTACTCCTAATAGTGACCCAGTAGCAGTGTCCCAGTTTCATGTGCTGGTTGTTCCTGCAGTGGATCAAAGGGACGGGAAATGGAGGAAGCTGGAGCTAGACGTTCAATTCACATGTGGAGTTGAGGCATCTCTGCTGTTACCCAGCTATTTTGGTAAAATCTCAATGAAATCTGCAGAATGTTATCAAAATGTTGAGTGAGCATAAGAGCAAGGAAATGCTTTTATCGTGTCTGGAATAGATGAGGTAAGTGGCAGTATTTGGTCAGAAAACCAAGGGAGAAGATTAGATCTTCACCTTTACCAGAAGCTGATCAGCTAGAGGCCAGCGAGGGTAAGGCTGCTTCTCAAACTTTAAGGTAACATCCTAGCAAGAATGTCCTGTGTTATTTTTCCAGCCCTGCTTAGGAAAGCTGGCTTTCTCACTGATCTCTGGATAGCAAGAATCTGGCAAATCAAAACCATGAAAAATAATTTTTAAAACCCCCAAAACCCTATCTCTGCTGGCAGGGAGTAGAAGGAGCTTTTGTCTGTATCTTGCTTCCTAAAACAGAAGTGTCTGTTATCTCCTTCTAGCTCTTCCAAAGTTGAGTTGCAAACTGTCGGTACTGTACAAAGTTAATGAGTTGATCTTTCTGATGTGGTGAGAAGGGAAGGGGGAGTAGCTGGTATCTGCAGAGTACGTGTGAGTGAGAGCAAATGAGGCCCCAGTTCTGTGCTACAAGCAATTAACCTTTCTAGCCAGAAGCAGGCGAGGGTAAAAGGCTGGTGATGAGCAAGTTATGCCCTTGTGAGAAATCTAGTCTTGTCATTCATCTCTGGTAGCTTGGAGCGCTCAGACTTTCATCAAGCATCTCTGCTTCTCCCCTACAAAGGGATTCTGCTTTCAGTCCATGGGTAGTTTTCGTAAGACAGTCTTGGTGGGAGCCTGTGTCCCCCAGAAGTTGCAGCAGTGTCTTTGCATGTGGATGTTGCAGCAGCTGAAGTCGAAGCGGTATTAGCCACTACATTTTTCCCTTGTCCTCTCTCAGGGCTTTTATGCTGTTTCATGCAGTTTGCCAGTGTCAGTGTTAAACTGACAATCACTCTTTGTTCCTTTGGTCTTTGCAGTTCTGAATAGTTAGCAGAGCTGTGGTCCGTTTTTTCTGCTAATCTAAGCTGTAATTGCTTGGCAAAATCAAGTATCGGCAACAACTAGCAGTCTCCTTGCAGGCTTAGGCCTGAGGTGTCACATCTGAATCACATTTGGATAACTTCTCAAAGTCTCAGAAATGAGGGCTTTCTTCCTGCAAGCAGCTCTGCTCAGAAACGGTTTACTAACACCTCTGCTGGGCCGACGGACTTTCTGACCCTGAGTAAGAGCACAGCAGGTGCTGATGCAGGGTGTGTGTTATAATGGTAAAACCTTCAGGAACCTGCTCCCTTGAGACATCTCTCCTGCCCTGAACTTAGAGGCAGGGCTAGGCTTCTGTTCAGAGCAGTAGCCCTTGTGAGTTATTTTACTGAAACAGGGAAAGAGGAGGCAAAGAGAATGGTGTCTTTGAAGGCTCTGTCTGCAAGCACAACTGAGGTTGACAAATAGAGAGTGTCAAAGAATATTTTTCCAAATTAAGTGTTTTGGAAGGTGGGAACAGGGCATACGCAGACTTCTGAGCAAATGCAGAAACTAAGTCTGAACAAGTAACTTATTCTGGTTGTAACTGGAAGAAATGTATCGAGGCAGGAGGATGGAGAAATGGCAAGAGAAGGGGAAGTCTTGGTGTCTCCAGAGCCATGGGAAAGCAAAGCAGTGCAGTTTCCTGCTAGGGTTTGGATTGTGCCAAGTTGAGACTTCCATCTGCTGTATGGGAGAAACCAAATGTGAGACAAATAAAAAGTCACCAGGAAGGAGGTGACCAGAGGCCTGAAAATGTGTGGGAATTCCTGCAAAGTGAAACATACACTAGTTCTGCTGGACGGTGGAAAAGCTGACCTGTCGCTTAGACATAAATCATTTGTCCAGCTTGTTGCAGAAAGCACCATTTACAGCTGGCTTCTCCTGCAGGCCATCTGGAGCCTTGCTGGTCCTGATGGAAGGGCCCAACTTTGGAATTAGCCTCAAGCTGCTGCTGTTTCCCAGCCTTCTGTGACAGGGACGGGAGGCTGCTTGGGAGAAGGTGGGTGGTAGGCTGCGCATCTCCACACCTTATTCTGGGGTGTCCCGGGATGAGGCCACTTTTGTGACCAGGCAAGTTGGCAAGGCTGAGACCTGTTTGGATAGCCTGGTGGTTCTGGAGAACAAGATAGTCTTGGCCTGTTCTACCGTTGCCATGGTGGGCCTTTCCAAAAGTGACCTGAAAGCCCACCTTCTTGTGAGTTAGCCCTGCAGCTGTGAATGCTGCAGCAGCGGTAGCTGCTGGGATGCATTTAGGGAATAACTGGGGTCAGTTGCAAGTAGATGTCCTGTACGGGTTTGCCTTGTTCCTGATTTCTTTTGAACAAAGCGCTGGGAAACTGGTGGTGCTGGGGTGATACTGTGCTGCAGCGGTGAACTGTATTTCTCTCCTGAATTAGGCAGTGCGAATACTCGGTCACTCCTGGGAGCCTCTGCAGCCCTTGGCTGTAGACGGCTTGTGCTGCTGATAGCAGGTGCTGTACAGCTTCGTTGCACTGAAGTGGCAACTGTGCTGGAATAACTGTTGAATAGTTGAATGTGCTAGAATAGTTGATTCTTAACTCCAGTGTGAATTCCTCTACTGCACCGTAGATGCATATAAGATACAGTACAGCATATATAGAGGTGTACTGTATCTTACGTGAGTGTAACAATACCACCATGTCTAGGCAAGTACCAGTATAACTATCTTGTCTTTAAGTGATGTCATACATCAGGAGGAGGATTTGGTGTGGTTTTTCATTGCTGTGACTGGTTTCTGGCCACGCTGCCAGAGATGTGTCGGTTCAGAGGCTCCCTCCGCTGCTCCCAGGCTGGCAGCAGATCTCTTTCCCTGCCTTCTTTATCGGGATCCGTTTGTCATTGTGGCTCTGCCTCGGGTCTGGGCTCTGGGAAACAGTTTAACCGTTGATACAGGATCTGTTTCTGCAGAGCTGAAGCTTTCACCGTAGGACGTGGAGTATAATGGAGACCTTGAAGCGGGCCTGGGTGAGCTGGTCGATCTGTGAAGGGCAGTGCTGTGGCAAGGTACTACTTGGCTTTCCAATTTGTGGTGTGTTAATTAGGTTGCAGTGCTGATAGGTCATGCTAGTGCCAGTCATGGGATAGCCTTGAGGATCTCTGCACAGCAAGCTGATGACCCCAGTGGACCTACCTTTGCTAAAAGCCTTTTGCTTCTGCTGGAATCTGGGCTGGGCCAGCCCTGGGGTACACGGCTGTCTTTCCCTCTCTGGGGAATGTGAAACAGATGAGTGGGGCAAGGACTGGAAGAGTAGCGTCTGCGGGGTGGCACGTGGAATTTATCTTTACTGACAATGAGTTTTCTGCTTTGGCTTTATGATCCGTCATTGAAGTGTGGAGTGTTTAGCAAAGAGGTTATGATTTAAGTTCTTACCTAAGCTGAATTGCTTCCTCGAAGTAGTGCTTTCTCAGCCCGCTTGTCTTACAGGTAGTTTCCTAAAGGAGGTCACATTTCTGTTACAGAAGTAAAGACTATAATATTAATACTGTATTTTGCTTCTGGTAGTGTGAGGAGAAGGAGGAGACATTTGCAGAGAGGCTGGAATAGAAATAGTCCAGGGCAGAAGTGACACCCGAGGGCTCTGTGGCAGGTAACCATGTAGGATGTACTGCAGCTGCTTACACGCTGTTTCCTTGCTGTGACTGTTGGAGTCTCTTCAGGCTGCCAGTCTCCACAGTGCTGGGGTTGGAAGCTGAATATGGATTTCATGTGAGCGGGGCTGATCAGACCTCTCAGGACTAAGGCAGTGTCTTTTAAGAGCTTGTGTTTCGGTGGTGTCGAGGGTGGGTGGCTTGCAAAAGCTGCCCTCTCCCTGTGCCAGGTGAGAAGGCAGCTGGAGCTGGGGAGAATGTCCGAAGGGTTCTTGTCATCCTGCTGGTTGCCTGTGTCTAATTGTTGGAAAACACTTCCTGGGCTTTCTCATCTGCCTGCTCTACCTGTTCCTTTTGAATTATAGCAACAATTAGGAAGTGCTGTTTTGAGAGTACACGCTAGCAAGTGGCAGAAAATGACCTGATCTGGGAGAATGGTTACGTGTCAGACAAGAACTCTAGTAAGTGTTTTGTAGCCTTTGGTAGTTCGGCAGCCTGATACCCTCTTTTATGACTGCATGAATCATTAGTGAACAGTGTGATTCATACACAGATCATCATTCATGTAGAGCTAATGAATGAGACCCTGACTGCTGAAGACAAATGATGTGGTAGAAGATGGGAATGAGCACCTCAAAAGAAGACAGACTTTTTTGGCTTTGTGGCAACTGGACTTTTTTCCACCCCCTGTTAGCTCTCTATTCTCGTGTAGCTCTGAGGCATTAACATCTTAACAAGCAAATCTGGATTTGTTGCTTCAGTCCCTCTGTGTACATCTTGTACCCAACTGACCATTAGCATAATGCAACAAGTCTTTTAAACTTGGAGCATTAATAATTGGAGAGGGAGGAGGGAGAGCAGGGGAGCAGTGGCAAAACCGAGCCTCCCAGTGAGTCACAGATGTCTGAAGTGCAGAAATGTCTGTTCCACTTACCAGTAATTGGGCATCCGGGCTTTCTGCATGAGGTCAGATGCAGCCAATAAAGCCCATTCAAAACATGCCTATGCAATTATGTTTTGTGATGTGTTGCCTTTGATCCAAGGATTTCAGAGTGGCATTGATTCACCTTCCCTGTGGGGTGTGCAGTGTCCACTCGTGCTGATTCAACGCTCTTTGGCAATATGGGATGAAGTCAGGATCTGCTCTTGGAGCTGCAGAACTGAGTCGGGATCTGGGCGCTGGCGGTTGCCGGAGCAGCAGCCACAGTGTCGGAGCTGGCTCCGGCTGGGGACGGGAGGAAGCTCGGAGCATGGAGCTGCTTACATTGACCTCTGTGCAGGCAGTGCATGGTGGACCAATGGACAAGGGCTCGCTGTTACCTGCTACCTGTGCAGCCTTCGGACATGTGATACTTGGCCAAATTCTCTGCTTCGTGGAGGAATAGAGGTCTGTGACCTGATTCTTCTTTCACCTCCTCTCTGTCCCTGGGGAGTGATGCATGCTGAGCTCAGGAGGCAGATCCTGGCAGCAGGCCAGCGACTGCCGACGGGGGGGAAAGCACTACCTTGCCTGACCCTTGGTGAGACATTAGCCAGTCTTGCTCTGCTCCTTTGCTGGAGCAGCCATCTGCTGCCTCCCTGTGGGAAGCTTCCCTTGCTGCCGAAGCAGGGGTGCACTGAGGAGAACCAGCAGGTACTGGCTTGGTGCTTCACTCCCTACCTTGCGCTCGGTAAGCTTGCTTGGCATCTGGGGGCTTTTCCTCTTTGAGAAGGTCAGTGGGTTAGGGTAAGAGGGCAGAATACTTTTTCAGGATAGTCTTAATGTCTGTGTTCAAGCTGTTTCTGGTTACACAGAGTGGTTTTTGTATATCATCTTCCTGTAATGCTGGCAGATGCAATAGAAGATTCCTGTCTAGGGCTCTGGGACAGAACTATAGCTTGAGAGCTTGGCATTGTGTGAGCCATGGTGGAAATAGCTCTATGGCCTCATGCTGCGCAGCTGAGTGATTTTCATTTGTCCAGGATAGAGGTGGTGTTCAAAGACTGACGGGGGGAATTAGTTATCTGGAGTGTTTCTTCCACTTAGGGGAGGAGGGCTCACTTTCTCCAATTAATGCTTATGCTGAAAAGTACTCTTGAGGAAAGAATAGCATGGTCTTCTGGCTCTGCGATCCTCCCCTCATAACCACCCTGCCCCCATCTTGTGCTTTTTCTGTGCTTATGAGGTGGCACTGGATCCAGAGAGGTCATCTCTGCCTTACTTTTGCTTGGAACTGGTCCCTTTCATACCTTCATACCCTTCTTTGGATGACCTGGAAACCTTTGAGGAACAACTTGTATTGATATTGCCTTTTAGTAGATGATCCAGCGTTCTGGTGTATGCTGTGGTGAAATGCAGAATGCCTCTGAGATGGGGGTTGTGAGGTTCTTGCTGAAATGATGCTGTAAAAAGTACTGCCAACAGCATGGCTTTCAGCTCAACTTCACATTAAACTTCAAAGGAGCTAATGGTAGGTCCCTCTGTCAGCTAACCGGTGTTGTGTGCTCTGTCTAGGTATCCGTGCAGCGCTTGTCTCCTGCTCGAGCTGTGCTTTGAGCCCATCATCTGAACAGGGAGTGAAACTTCATCTATTTCTGATGGAGGCATCGCAAAAATCTGTGGCTTCTAAGCAGCAATTAGGTTGAGGTGTGTTGGCTGTGTTTGTTGCAAAGCATTCAACCGATGTTCTCACAGCAATGCAGTCTTTGGGTAAGCTTCCAGATGACGTTGCCTCTGAAGCACTGAATCCTAGACTCTTAAGATTGCTCCTTCCCAGCAGGCTGACAGTATTTCCAGGAAAAGTTACGTAGCTTTTGCATCTGCTGTCGTCTCTCTGGATTTGGCATCTGAAGTGGACTTGAGCCACTTCCTATTTGATGAAGGCTTTGTCTTACTAAAAGACAGTAAGTCTTTAAAGGGCACAGCTATGACCTGTTTATGTACTTCACAGCCATAATTCATAAATTTTAAGAGCATATACATAGAACTTCCCTATGGCAAGGTCAGCGCTGTTGCATACAGGGCTTATATGAATAGGGAGTGTCTAATGGCCTATGTTTTCTAAGAGAACCCAAACTAGCCATTTTGTACTTGCTATACCAAAGGACACTTACTTTTTATAGCACTTCATTCAACATCTCTGCTCAGATACAGGATCAAAAAAACCCTCAAATATTCTTTACTTACATTGCTGCTTGAGTGGACTGTGCTCTCAACTTGGTCCTTCACTGAAGTATCATGTGCCTGCAGCGCTATGTGGGTATTTTTTCAGACTTGGACCTGTGGCCTGGTGAAGTTCTGCCTTGGATTACACAGACTGATGCAGTCCTGCAGCTGGCTGTGGATGTGTCAGTGATGGAACTGGTCTAGCTATCGTATAACTTCAGTAGTCTTGGCTGTCCGGGCAGCTTGGGCTCCTCGGTACGTGTGATGCCTGCCCAGTAATCCGCAGTCCTCTTGGATGGAGACCAACAGATGTTACCTTGGGAAGGTAACATTGCTTGAAGCAGTATGTGGCAACAGTTATTTCATAGAAAGCTTCCTAGCTGTGGTATGTGGTTAAGATCAGATTATCTGAAAGCTGTTTGCTCCACACTCCTGCCAGTCTCTGGCAGTCACAAATAGGCCTTGTGCTGCCCTTGGTTCCTGGGGAAAGCAAGACACTCATGAAGCTAGTGCCCTGTAAAAATAAGCTCATTTTGAGTCATAGAGGATGACTGACCTTCCTTGCCTCTGTACCTACACATTACACAGGGCGCTATTAGTGTAAAATGTTTCATTGTGGAACGACTATAGCTCAGCTGCTGTTTGTCAAGTCTTCTCTGATACCACAGGACAGGCCAGTAACTGCTATTTATACAGCACGTCTGTTACATTAATGCTGCCGCTTGCCAGCGCATATCCCAAATTCCAGGAGACAGGTTGAGTGACTGTTGCCCCTCAGACTTCTGGTTGGGATTGCTCTTGTCTGCCAAGTCGAGGGTAGCTACAGTTGCTGCTTGCTGGTTTGGTGTTTGTGTGATATGCAGCCATGCAGGTAGCCATTTTGCTGACATAGCGCTGTGTATGATGGTAGGAGTCTTTTAGAAAACCACTAGACCAGTTTCTAGATTCAGCTGAAAACTATAGGTCTAAGGATCTGCTCAGCTGTTCCTTCTGGCAGGCAAAAGAGGAGAAGGTGGCCACCCAGAACAGGAGCCCAACTGCCAGCTGTAATGAAAACCACCCATGGGTATACTTGGCAGCTTATTTCAAATGTGATACACTGCTTGCTTTGTGCACTTGCCTTCTGTTGTGGTGGCTTCCTCATGCTCAACCATAAAACGCGTACACAGTGCGCACCGCTCCTGGTGCCAAACGTGGCTTGGGACTCGGCACAGCAATCCAGCTGGTCTAAGTGTCCTCTGCGAAATCCCTGCTCTTGCTTCTGGAAAGAACCCAACGGTTCTCTTCTTGGTCTGCAATACCACAGGCGTCATGAGGCACGGTGAGATGCTGTCGGACGATACCTCTTAGGCAGTACAGGAAGATCTTGCAGGGAAAACGAGCTGCTTGGATGCCGTAGTACCTGCTTGCAGGGATATTGGCAAAACTTTTCCCTTTTCGGGGCTAGGTTAGCGATGATTCAGCACTGCACACACTGCCAGTGGCTGTGATAACTTGTTAACATTTGCTTTTAGGCCTCTCTGACTGGGAAAGCTGTTTGTTTTGTGGTACAGTTGTCTGAAAATCAAGCTGTAGTAACATTGAAGTTTTAATAATGGAACAGGCTGTCCTACCCACAAACCTCAATTTTCTAAAGAACTTGCTGTCTCGAAAAAGCAAAACGTGCTTGGTTTTGCTTTCCCCTTTCCCCCAAACAGTTCTCTGGCAGGTTGTAGGAGCAAGGTTGGAGCCCACCTGCAGTGGTTTAGGAGCAAAGTTGGAGCCCTGATCATCATCTTCTATCCTAGAGATGCTGGTACCTTGAGTCCATGCTAAATCTGAGCTAATTGCCAATTACTGGCGGGGCTGGCACAGTGTGAGTAGTAACCATAGTACCCAGACAGTGAAGTGTTTCTACTGTTCCAGAGGTTGGCACTTAATTGCCCCCTTGTTTCTTTGTGTGGACAGGTGCCCTTAATGCTTTTAATTGTTTTCTCCTCTCCAGTCCCTTGTGCAGTGGCATGTGTTGTGCTGTCCTGGGGTCCGGGATGCCGTTGTCCTACAAAGCAAACATCTCTGAGCATTTCGGGTCTCGATGCACGTACTTGCGTTACAATGGCAGCTGTTTGGCTGCTGTGCAGGCACTCCTTAGCCCAGAATAGGGACAGCAACTGTCTCTAGCTGCTTAAAACTTCCTGGCTCAGTTCAGTCTGAAAGCATGGGCTTCCAGCTGATCTGGTATAATTTATCTTGGGTGCACTAAAACCCCGGGGGGGGTGAACCTCTTAGCAATGCTGCATTTTGAAATCGAGATCCTGCTGAGCAGAATATGATCTGGAGTGCTTCGGGTCCATCCTTCCTGCAGGAGCGCTGGGGATGATACAGGGAAGAACCAGCTCATGGCATGTTCGATCCCGAGCTGCCAGTGTGAGCGCTGCCCTTAATCTAGATTGATTACTTAATTGTTCACTGTAACAATTCTGTAATGAAGTTCTGTCTGGCAGTGTGCTCGCTAGGCGATTCGTGGTTGGCACTGGCCTGCCAGGCAGCGATGTCCCGTGTGCTTCATGCGCGGCAGAGCCTGTTGGTTCTAGAGGTCTGCTGTTTGGGAAGGCCCCTTGCAGGAGGTGGTAGTGGGCATGATTTCTCCCACCTCGTTCCCAGAGTAAATGTGCTGGAGAACCTGGTGCGCAGCTCATCTAGCAGCTGCGGAGGACGAAGAGCCATGGGGTTTTGCAGAAATACCTGTTGTCTTGTTCAGGCGCAGTGGCTGCAAAGACCGATAGGAAACCTGGAAATTGTATTACTCTGCAAAATATCCTATTTTTTTTGTGGTTTTGAACAGCAGCTTTCTTAGGAACTCTTTGCTACATTTGTCTCATTAGCTGATGCAACCACAGTTTTTTTTTTTTGGACCTTGACATCATGCAGTAAGGTCACATACAGGTACAAGCTTGCTTTGAGAGGGGGAAAACCGCTCTCCTGTGGTAGGATATCAAGGTCTTAGTGGTGTGTGAAGGAGTTCTGCAGCCATCCCGGTCACTCGTGTGCAGACCAGCTTCAGCTGGTGTCTTGCTGGTCTCAACCTCTCTGGGACATGATCTAATTTAGTGATCAGATCCTGACCGTGTGCTTGTTTAAGAAAGGCACTCCCACAGGAGCAAACCTGGCTGTTACTTTCAATTAGCTGGCTGCCTAACGAACTACTTGGTTGGGTGGATTAGGTGTACCCAGCAGGCGGCAGCAGCAGCATGCCGGCAGGGGCTGCCCCCTCGGGGTGCTGGGTGCCCGGGGACACGGGGTGACAAGCCGGCTGACTCCTTGTGCTCCAGGCTCCAGCAGCCTGGGATGCTGTGAGGTGCTCCAGCTGCCGCTGCTCCTGTGACAAGCTGCACGCTTGCTATTTTCCTGGATTCTGCAGGAATTGGTTAGTGCCTGAAATAGCTTTGGCTGAGTAAATAGTGGCGAAAGCACGTCAAACCCAAGAAACGCACTTGATGTTGGTAATGGAAGGTGCTTTTGGATATAAAACCAGGCTGGAATTTGCTGAAGGGTTGGACCAAGCACAGTACTGTGCTGTGTTAAACTAGTTTGAGACTTAAATGAGGGAGACTACATCATCTAAGAGACCCTTTTCATTTATTTGTTTGCAGTAATAAATCACGAGGGCTTGTGAAGTCCACTGTGTTACCTCAGGTAGTGTGCTTTGGGCAGGGCGTTCCTAAGGAACAGTGATTGGACTGACACACGTGACTGCCTTATAGATAACACGCTGTGTGAAACATAAATAATGGCCAGTTACGGTGGCCCCTTCAAGGTGTGGGTTTGGTAGAGTCAACGCAGAGCTGCGCTCTGGCCAGCGGCCCTGCTAATGCCAGCGTTTCTGGGACAGTGGAATATAACACGAGACCAGGGGCTTGGATTTGAGGGGTGGCTTGCATTTGAAAACTGAAGGTAGCTTTACAAGTGCTTTTTTACTGGACTTGGGAGGGCACACCCCATCTTCCTCCTCACTATTCCCACCTGCTTCCCTAGCTCGCTGTCTGCTCTTTCTCCTCTGTCCTCAGTACAGGAAAAATTGCATGAAATCTCTTCCTAGCAGGAGAGCTGTGAAGTGCCCAAGGGGCATAATGGTCCCATCTCCTACCCGCCACATCGGGATGCCCTTAGTTCGTGCAGCAAGTTAGGCGCGATGTGCAGAGCTTTCTCATCTCTGGGAAGTCTGCGAATCTCTTCTTTCAGAGGAAGAAATGAACTGCGTGAGCTTGCCTCAAGAGTGCTACTTTCAGAAAAGTTGGGAAGAGTTGCTTTCATTCTGATCAGCCTCTTACTCAAAGGAGCCTGCTGGGAATGATAGGCCATTATATCTCCCCTAAGGCTTGTGCCATTCACTGGGGTAGCTAACTGCTTTAATTGAGTGGTATATGGAGTATTCTTGGCTGGTGTGACCTGGAAGTCTGATAGCTGTCAGCACGGCTCAAAGCTCCTTCTGGGAATAATGTGTGCAAGTGTCTCTTTGCGACTTTCTTGATTAGTGTGTATGGGGATCTTGGATATTAAAACCAATTAGTTGTCTTTAAGGTCAGGGACTTACTTGACCTACCAGCATCCGTTTCAACTTGGCCTGAATTGAAGATCTTTGGAAGAGGGCTGTACAACTTTTGTAAAGAGGCTAATGAAGTGATGCTTTTTAAAGCACTTCCCTGCTGTCTCTGTAGCCCAAACACTTCAGGCAGGATGCTGGTGCATGACAATCTGAAACAGCAGCAGGCGGGTTCTGTGTTAGTCTTGTCCTACTGTATAAAATGTAAAAGAGCAAAACCCCCTTTTTTTTTTTTTTTTAAATGACTGAAAAGCACTTTGTCGGTGCTCTGGCTCAGAATCCTGAGTAGAGGTTTTTTCACAGAGCTTAGTCGGTTTGCCCTTGAGAGGGCTAGAGGACATGATGAGGCATTTGATTTTTATGCCATTACTCTAATGTGAAGTATGAGGTCTGGGTTAAATTTGAGACAATGCAGAAGCAGCACTTCAGACATCTGGGATACTTCAGTGGCAGATGGGGAGGTACCTGCTGGAAGGCGGACAGGAACTTCCCTGATTTTCATTTTGGCTTTGGGTGGATTTGAACCATGAGGCTGCTTCGGGGATTAAGACCTCTGCAGGATCCACCCCAAAGCCGTAGGAAAAATGAATACCAAACTTACTTTTTTCCTTTTAATTTAAGCCAGTTCTGTGATTTGTGGGGTCTTATCTCCTGACTCCGTGCCTGGGGTTGGCGCTTCTGAGCTAGCAGTCATGTACTTAAGCATGCTTTATTTAAAGCAGCTGCCAGAGTTGGTGAGCTTCTCTATAAGGCAGAGTGCTGGGGAAAAGTAGAAAAGACTAACTGCTACACAAGTATCCTTCCAGTTCAGTTTTCTGTCTTAATTTGAGGAAAACAAAGTGTTAACACCGCACTTGGGCTGGCTAGAGCTCCAGCTGTCTGAGAACAAATGGAATGGGCTTAAAAATGTCCTTAAAGTATGTGGCTGCATTGTTTTAAATAATCTCTGCTGGGGACTGCTTACATGCCTTCAGCTTGCAGCCCTTAGCCTGTACATATGTTCTTTTTTCCAGAGTAGTATCCCAGGTTAAATGAGCAGCTTTTGGAGGACTTGCTTGGTAGTGGCTAACCTCAACGCTTGGTTATGGAGTCAAATCCTCTGAAGAGCCTGTTTTGTTTTCTTTTCTCTCCCATTATTGTCCAGCAGAAGGGGAATTACACCGATAACAGTGAAGTATCCTTGACAGGGGGAGGGAGGAGACACAGCTGCGTGCATGGAATATGGTATGAATACACTTGTTGCTTTGGCTGGTGGCTGCTCACAACCCCTTTTTTTTCCTTTCTCAGCAATGGTACCAGCATGATATCGTTGATCATTCCCCCCAAAGACCAGATTTCACGAGTGGCAAAAATGTTAGCGGATGAGTTTGGCACCGCCTCCAACATTAAGTCTCGAGTGAATCGCCTTTCAGTACTGGGAGCCATTACATCTGTACAGCAAAGACTGAAACTCTATAACAAAGGTAACTTCTAGCTTGTATGGATGCTGGCAAACTTCCCTTGCTTGGAAGCAGCCTTAAGTTCCTGCGTTATGCAGTTTTCTGCTAATCAAATCTGTTGGCCTGTGCTGCTGTTTTGCACTGATATTCCAGGTATGTTGCCCATGGGTGACTACTTCAAGGGTAGACTGGGACTAGAATAAGTAGGATGGCCCTTGTCTTTGATAAGGAGGCTCATGATTCTGTCCTTAGCAGTGCTGACTCTTCTAAACTTGACCAGCCTTAAGAGCTATTCCACAATAATTCATTTGCATTAAACGAGTAGTTTTCCATCAAGCAGAAACTTAGGTATGCCTTTTTCATGCCACTATGCAGCTACCATCATTTTGGGAGGAAATAGACCCAGGCCATCTAAAATGAGTACTGAAAAAGAGTTCATTGCTACTGTCTTTACACTGGCAAGTGGCCTTCATTGAGGTGATCTGTCTATAAATTGCTGTATAAGACCTAGGAAAGCTTCAAGGGGATGTCCAGCATTTTTCTGGATTCTATGAGCTTGCAAGCTCATGGGTTTAACAGACCGGTACATGTTCTTGCAGCTTTGTTGCAAGTCGTTCCGTCAGCATTACCTTTAGCTTTCTGCTCTAAGCTGTTCAGTATAGGTGCACTAAATTAGTTTGGTTTTCATTGTAGAGATCTGGGAGGGAATGAGGTGGGGCAAATGGAAAGTAAAGAATTTGGGAAATTCAATTTCAACTCTGCCTCAAGTCTCAAGGCCTAGTAGGTTAGTGTTTGATGGGTACAGCTTGCAGTATTTCTTAGTGATCTAAAATTGCATTGTGTCCTTTATAGTACCTCCAAATGGTCTGGTTGTTTACTGTGGAACAATTGTGACAGAAGAAGGAAAAGAGAAGAAAGTCAACATTGACTTTGAACCTTTCAAACCAATCAATACGTCGTTGTATTTGTGTGACAACAAATTCCACACAGAGGTAAGAAGTCTCCTATTGCCTGCTGGTCTTGCAGTAGTCAAAGTCAGACTGCTTTGCTAGACTCACTGGAACAATCCTTAGTGTGCTTGAGTCCACACTCTGTAGAACAGCAGGCTTTAATTAAGACATCCTGCTGGTGAAGCCACTGGATGGCTTGTGACTGGCTAGTATTCAGAAATGTGTGATATTTGCTGAAAGCAGTTGAGAGATTGTCCAGCTCCTACTACAGCTGACTTTATGGCCCAGCTAGTAACTGCTGACTTTGTGTAACCCACAGACATAAGCTGTTCTCTGTAACGGGAGGCAGGTTTTTTTTCTTAACCTTAGAGGCCCATAGATGTTATTCCAAGCCAGGCCTTAAAGTAATGCCAAGATAATATTAGTATTGCCAGTCTTGATATCAGATGTGTTAACTGAGACCCTTGATGGAGAACTGGCATGTGCCTAGTCTGGGGTAAAGTGGGATTATTTTTATCGAACATCTACTTATCTTAGTTAAGTGAATGGTTTGAGGCATATTTAAAGTAACGTGGATTACACTAGTCTTGACTGCATGAAGTCAGTTTATTGTGTCTAAGCCTGTTCTGGCTCTGTTGGCAATTGCAGAGGTCTCAGTATTTGTAGTAGATGACTGACTGCCTTTCACGTCTGTGGCGTTCACCACGATAAATGTGGACTGAGACTTAATTGCCTGTCATCAAACCCGTACAACATGGGCTTGACAGGCCCTTCAGTGATGTAGTTCTGCTTGTTTGCTTGGGTTTTTGGAGATCTGATCCATGATTGGGTTTCAAAGGGTAGGAGGAGTACAGGAAGGAAAGGTAGGCTTGTTGCACAGGTGAGGTACCTCCCTATTACTCCGTCTCCCCACCAAGGATGAAATCCCAATACATCTTTGACCTACCAGGCATAACAAAACTGTGCACAGGTACAGCTCCTGAGTTCTGCTGACCCCACACGTCCACAGGCAACTGAAAGCAAGAGGCAAATAAGAGAATTCAGGAGAGAGCCAGAGGTGCAAAGCCAAGGGAGATGTTTGTCCCTGCAGTTGTTGGCAGTGGGTGGGCAGTGGTGGGTTGCCTTCTGCCTTATGAGGAAAGGGATTAATTTGGTCTTGGCTGCAGCTACTGCCTCTGGGCACTGATTCAATACAAAAAAAGTAGCTGCTGCCCAGTGGGCTGTTCTCAGGAGGCAGCTGTAAATACACCCTTGCTGGTGTGTAGCATTGCTCCGCAAGAGAGCGGCAGTAACTTGAGTGGAATTTGTGGTAATTGCTACTATTGATGATGTGATTACTAACGGCACCTTTCTCCATGGGCTGTTTGCTCTCCTGTGTCTTCTGAGTATGCGATTATTTTACTTGGTATTGTCTGCACTGCAGAATCAAATCTAGCTGTAAAAGCCCGCTGTATACTATCTTGTTAGCACTGAAGGTCTGATTTGTCTACCCATCTCATTTGGTTGTAGAGCCGTGCTTTTAACCCAGTGGTTCCCCCAACATGCACCTAGAACTCAACAGATGGGGCATCTGGCTCAGTACATCAACAGATTTCCTATGAAAGTGAGGGCATGTCAAGGAACAGAAAAAGTATGTGATCTCCCTTTTAGGCTGAAGCTGCAAAGAGGAAACTCAGCCCAGGCTGAAGGAATAGAATAAAAGCAATAGTCCCTTTTTTATGCTTGATAGGTCAAACAGTGGAATTGCTGGCATAGAACTGATGAAGGGGAAACTGGGGGATCACTGATCCTTGGATACTTTATTAAAATGAGAGGGAATCACGAACATCAGAGCTGTAGTCATCTGCTGCCTGGCACGAGTATCTGATAAGATTTCCTCTAGATATTTTATTGCCTGTGTGAAACTGAAGTAACTTCCCAAGAGGGATATGAACCCTGATGTGTGTCTGAAGGGTAGGATTTACAATGACTAATTTTGATACCTTGGCTGGAGCATTCATTCCAGTCACACGATTTGCTTGGCTCTGTCCCAGTTAAGTAGATTGCAATGTAATATGCCACTTCCTCCTCTCATTCATTCCTCTGCTGAGGAATTAATACAGAATATTTTTTTTGGCCAGTAGATTCCATTAAACCTTAGTGTCTGTTTCTTTTAAGCTTGAAAGCTGTAGACTTGGTTGTGTGGATTTTGGATAAAGATGACTGATGGTTTTTATACTTTCCATTCAGCCCAATAATCAAGCTGGCAGGCATGCAGGCAGTTAAAGGTGCTGTGCAGTAAACCAACACCATCGCTCTTTCAGTATTAAACTGGTGACTTAAAACAATCTGGAATTTGACAAGTTCTCCATCCTGCTGATGTGTTTTTGCCAGCCAGAGAGAAGATTCTTGCTGTTACGTTTATTGGGCATGTATAAGTGAACAGAAGTATGTGTGTGTGCTGAATGCGCCTACCTGCTCAGGCTGCCCTTGAGGGACAGAAGCTGACAGATTTTCTCAAAGGAGTGTGGAGTTTGGTAGTTGTGGATGTCCCACACCACCAGAACCAGGGCTGGGCAGGAAATCAGACAAAAGTAACACAAAAGCCTCGATATTAAGCAGTGCTTTAGTTATTAGTCAACTTAAATGACCTTACAGGATGAATTTTGCTGCCTTCTTTAAAGGGAAGAAAATTGAAGGATAACTTCATTTTCCAGCAAATGGTATGGCTGTCTTCTCTGTAGCCAGTTGTGCTCAGGATAATTACTGCTGCTGTTACTTAATTCTGCTTTGTAGGGCTGAATTTGTCATAGCCGCTGTAGATTTCATCATTCTACCTTTGGGACTTTCTGAAGTCAGCAGGTGCAGCAAACCAGTATTTGTGGTAGTTGGCAAGTTGAAAGTCTGTGTCAGTGCTTTGTAGTATAAAACTGAACTGACAAATAGCCCGATCAGTGAACTAAGCAAGTTCCGCTTTCCTGGCTGGAATGCTAGGAAAATTACTCTTCCAGTTTTGCCAAGCGGAGAGGTGATGCAGCCTCGTAGAGGTGTGATCCGTTTCAGTTAACACTTTCCAGAGCCAATCTTTAAGGTTTTGCGATTACACCTGCCTGATGTCATGTGATGAACTGGTAATGCTGTGAAAATAGTTATCAAGCTTAAACACTAGTTTTCTTTCTGCTCTTGGCAGCATTGTGTGAGGTAGTAATCTGGGATAGACTCAGCTCCTGAATCTGCTGCTCTTCCTCTAGTTTATTTGTGAAAAATAGCAATGACCACCTACGGAACTAAAATTTATTGAGGTGTATTGTTTCTGGTAGCCTTTCTGAACCAGGGTCCTTAATAAACTGGTGCTTACTGCTGACAACATCGTTTTCTGTTCCAGGCTCTTACAGCGCTGCTTTCTGACGACAGCAAGTTTGGCTTTATTGTAATAGATGGTAGCGGTGCACTCTTTGGAACTCTTCAAGGAAACACAAGAGAAGTCCTGCACAAATTCACTGTGGATCTTCCAAAGAAGCATGGTAATGCACTAGTCTCTCTCTAGACTGTTAGCAGCAGAATATCGCAGGGCGGGATGTGAGGGTAGAAGCAGGGAACTTGGCCTGTAGGTGTTTAGCTCTATTCAATGCTTTGCTCCCCTGAAATCTGACAGCAAAGCCTCTAGTCTGAGCCTTCTGTCAAAATTAGTGAATCACTATAACATGCAGTTGATCTTAAAGTGGCGCTATTTATTTCTTGGTGCATTTGACCCTTTACTCGGTTTTGGGACAGTCTTAACCAAATATTACTAGCACAAGTAGTAATACCACTTAGTAGTGTCTTTAAACTTTGCATCTGAGGGTATTGCATGCAAACCACAGTGAAAAGCAAGAAGCTGTTCCTTGCAGGAAGCACAGAAATCTAATGGAGCGAGCAAAATTCTGGTTCCGCTATATGATGCTGTATTGCAGTGAGCCACTGATGAATTCGGCAAATTGTCTGTTAGCTACTCCTGGCTTACCGTCCTTCTCTGTAGATTAGGATGGGACAAAATGAAATAGAAATGTCTCCCCCAGTAAGTTTCTGCAGCAGAGACTGCTGGGATGCATTGTATCAGCAAGAAAGGTATCGGAGGCAGTGTAACAAAGGAACTTGCTTTTAATGGAGGTACAGGCATAGAAAATGTGCACAGATGTTCAAAATATCTATAGAGAGTTGTGAGTCCATATAAAAGGAAAAAAAAAACCTCAACATGTTTTCCTCTGTGGGATACATGGAGAAAAATCTCTTGCTGTGAATGAATGCTCTTTATTCACTTGCTGTTTCAATGAGTGCCCCTGGCTCTGCTTGTGGCAAACTAATTCTGAAGGCTGCATCTGCCCTTGGCTTCAGTTATTCAGGGCCCAGTTGGGACCATGTACTAATAACCCTCCTGAAATGAAATGACTTCCAAATCGCTACCTCACATCTGTTCTCTCGCAAAGGTAGAGGAGGTCAGTCTGCCTTGCGTTTTGCTCGTTTGAGAATGGAAAAACGACACAACTATGTAAGGAAGGTAGCAGAGACGGCTGTGCAACTGTTCATTTCTGGCGACAAAGTGAACGTGGCTGGTCTCGTTTTAGCTGGATCAGCTGACTTCAAAACTGAATTAAGTCAATCTGACATGTTTGATCAGGTGAGTGGCCTTTTCTGAGCAAAGCCCGAATGTTTAAGCTGTCAGTAGTAACATGGTGATATTAGTAGAAGCTCTGGTATAAGATGCATCTCAGGAGGAATGTAACTTTGGTGTCTTAAGTGATTTGATCAAAACTAAAAATCTGATGTATCCTAGAGAGGTCTCCCTTTCCTAATAAGTCCTGCAAGGAGGTAAGATCTCTTTTTCTTAGTAACAGTGCTAATAAGAAATCTGGCCTCTCCAGTTTGGAACGGGTGTTCATGTTCTTTGTGTTCCCAAATCTAAAGTAGAAGATTTATTGGAATTAAACGCCACTAAACCTAATCTCTGTGGCCCTGTTGCCTGAAAATTGTGCTTCGATATTAAGCATTCAGAGGTCTCTCTGACTCAGAACCTCTGCTTGCAAGTGAAGCAAAATAGATCAATGCTGTGACGCTTGCCAGGTACTTATTCTCGTGGCATTATGAAGTAGTCTTACAGCAGTGCTGTGTAATAGACACTTTTTCATGCCTCCTCTTTTTCTTGTTTAGCGGTTGCAATCCAAAGTGCTCAAACTAGTTGACATTTCATATGGAGGAGAAAATGGGTTCAATCAAGCAATTGAGTTGTCAACTGAGGTCCTCTCCAATGTGAAATTCATTCAAGAGAAGAAACTAATAGGTATGTGACTACATGCTCAGCCTTCTCCTGAGCCAGACATGCTTGACTGAATGTGCAGATCTTGCTTAAGACCTCCTGGTCATGCCTTTGTGTGCTGCCTCAGCCCTGCAATGCTTTGAGTTGAGCAGAGCGTGACTTGTAGTGATTCTTTCCTTTACCTGGACTCCTTCTCAGATGCTGCATGACTTAATGAGACTTTAAGGAATGGGGTGTTTTGTTGGTTTTTTTTTTTCCCCCCACTAAACTTCTTGGATCTTCTCTGTTTTTCTTTTTATCAGAGATTGCCTTAGTTTCAGTCCTTCTGGTGCCATTTGGGTGGGAGGGGAAAAAAAATCTCCTCAGATGTTTGCAAGTTAAGATTTATTTTGTTTTAAGATGGCAGTAGAAATGATCCCTTGTTGGACTGTCGGCAGACACACGTTGCTAATTTGAAAGCACGAGAGGGCAATAGTAACAGGAGCTACCTTACACCGGAAAGAATGATGTTAAATAGTGCCTGCTGGTGGGTTGGCCCAAGGGATTGTTTCAAGCCTTTCAGTGGGGTGAGATTCCTGACGGGGCAGTGTTTGATGGAGTTGGCTTTCTGCCGATGAATGTTCTACATTATATGCTTTGACATGTTATCATATTCCTTGCTTCCATCAGCAGCATTACAGTCTCCTTTTCCAGGTTCTTGCATTCAAATCAGGCTTGTTAAAAATCCGTGTGGCATGATCAGTGTTCATGACAATCTCTTTCTTTGTATCCCGGCTGCAGGACGATACTTCGATGAAATCAGTCAGGACACGGGGAAGTACTGTTTTGGCGTTGAAGATACACTAAAAGCTTTGGAAATGGGAGCAGTAGAGATACTGATAGTTTATGAAAATCTGGATATAATGAGATACGTTCTGCACTGCCAAGGCACGGAGGGTAGGTAGTGCTTCTGTGAGACTGAAAGGTCCGTGAAGGTTTAACACCTAAGCACTCTCGCTGGGACAGATTACACTGGAGGAACTCCCTAAGTAGATCTTTAAGGACTTGATCAAGGGGATGTTGTGTAGGCAGGTCACTAACTTGCAGCTTCCCAGCTACTCTGGGGGGAAAAGTCTGAAACTAGCCAGCTTCCGCTGCGGAGAAAGAATTGCAGTGCTGGGGTGGCAGCTTGTCACAGAGCTAATGTGAAACCTGCCTTTCAGTTATGTCAGTATAAATGTGATACCAGGGCATTATAGAGGGGGGAGTGACTTGACCCTTATGGCCAGAAACAGACAAACCATATACCTACAGCAGGACCTCTGCCTTTTTTGGTTTTGGCGCTACAGTTATTCTCTACTGGTGTGCCCTGTTTGGTTTCCCATAGAGCTTCGGCTAGAAAGAAAGGCAGTGTCAACAACCATACCCTCTGTGTTGTAATTGCTGGCCGTTGTCAGTCTCTTGCTGTCTTTAACCTGCATCTGGTAGTCCTAGCCAACCTAATGTTTTTTTTTTTCTCTCCCTTCTCAGAGGAGAAGATCCTGTATTTGACACCAGAGCAAGAGAAGGATAAATCCCACTTCACAGATAAAGAGGTATTTCAGCTTTGGGGCTTGTAGATTTATGCTCAGTGTACTGGTGCAGCATTCTGAATACCTGAGCTTAGTTTGTCACAAGCACGTGAGCATGATATTTCTGGCACTCAGATGAGACTTCAAGACAGTAGCCTGTGGCTCTTCCTGTTCACCTTCAGTGTAACCCCTGGATTCTAGACTTGCTTTTCTCCAGTCTTTCCTGCTGCCAGTTCCAAGGTTGGGTAAATGAGTTGAAGTGACAGGCGATATGGGGTCTTTGACCACCGTCAAACCATCTGCCAGAAGAGTTTGGTAGCCACCATGCAACATGTAGGCCAAGGTCCCAAACTCCCTGCTTATTGCGCACTGATTTGGTTAGTACAAACCAACTGTGAGGCTAGAAGCTACAACATGGATTTAAGTGCAAGGGAGTGTTTGCTTCTAGATATATTTGAAATGTAGATCTGTCATTCACTGCCTGTGAGTTTCTTGCCTGCACAGGTCAGAAAAACCCCGATGGGGCTGTATGACTTCGCAGAGTAAGCTGGGCAAAAACGTCTGTCCCTTGCAAAAAGGGTGGTCATCTCTCTCTGGTATTAGGGCTGCCAGGGTAGCCATTCCCAGCTGCTTTCCCCTGGTGGGGTAATTGCTAATTCCTTCTGTGCACGGAAGGTTTTACAATGTTATCTGCAGTGATGTAGCGTTTCTATGCCAATAATCACTTGACCTTCTACTTACAAAACTGCTTTTTGCCTCTGTATTTGCCTAGATCAGTATTTCCTAGAGTAAACAGTGCCTGGTTAGATGGATGGCGATGGACTGTGCGCGTGGTATACGGCAAGTCTAAAGAAACAGTGAAAATTAAGAGTGTAGCATGAGGTGACAGTTGAGCAGAAGAATAAAGAAGGCATTTTCTCTCCCGCTTCTGCACTAACTTCTGGAGTATGGAGGCCCAAAAGAAGGCCTGTCAGTATTTAATTTCTTAGCACCAGGAGCCTCCTGCTTGTGCCAGCACTTGTCTGATACAGGTGTGTCAGGAATGCCTACCACCGGGACACTGGCAAGTGTGTTGGGCTGCTCCAGCCTGCGGAGCAGGAAGGCTGGTGTCTCTGTCTTAGGACTGAAAAGACAGTGGTGATGTCTAAGCCAAAGACAACTTCTATATGAATTTTCTCAATACCTAACATGCAGTGACCATAACTTTTTTTTTTCTATTTTTTCCCCTCAAATGTCTACATAGACTGGCCAGGAACATGAACTGATAGAAAGTATGCCCCTTCTGGAGTGGTTTGCAAACAACTACAAGAAATTTGGCGCAACATTGGAAATTGTTACAGACAAATCACAGGAAGGATCTCAATTTGTGAAAGGATTTGGAGGAATTGGAGGTAAACTGCAAGAGAAAAATGTGTGGCTTTTTATGTTTTTAATGGTTGATTCGATAATCGGGTGCCAACACAAATGGAAAACTACAGAGATTAATCTTCTATTAGTCACAATACCAGTTTAAGAAACTGTCATGTTCATCAGGGGTCTCCAGGTGAATTCATTCCATATTCAGCAGGATGATGGTGCATGGGCTGTGGCTTTCAGACTGTGTTCCTCAGATCCCTTTGTCCTTCAGAGTGCTCAGAGGGTGGACTGTCCTTCTTTCCAGCCACTGAATTTCAGAAGGGCCGTGAATTGCTTCGCTCTGTCTCTGCACAGTTGTTGTTTTGTGGCAGACCATGCCCTGCTGGGCAGAAGTGGTGTATGACAAACAGCAGCCTAGTTTCTGAAGCAGTTGGATATCTGTTACTCATCTTTCAGAACGTCCCTGTACTTTGCTCCCCGGGTTCTCCGCTTTTTTTCAAAATAAAAGTATTTTTAGCCCAACTTCATGGAGAAATGAGGCTTCTAAAATCCTTCAGTCCTTCTCTCAAACTCACTGACCAGTTTCAGCTAAGTCTGGCTGAGTTGGAGATAGCTGATGTGCTTGTCTGACAAAAATCATTAGCAGGGTAGAGCAAAACCACCTGCCATGCACCTTGTTCTCCCCAGACTAGTGCTCCCAGGACAAAGCTGCTGCTTATTTGCTGATAAACCAACTGTTGCCACTTACTGGGTTTAGGTTGATGGATGTAAAATGGAGATGAGTATGTAAAGAGGAATTTCTAGGGGCCAAAGAACACCAATCAGAAGGAAACAAGCTGGAATTGTTTGGCTACATAAGGAGTAATAGGTGTTTGAATTTTCAGGGTTTATAATACCAGGAGTCCTTCCTGTCCTGCCAGATCCAGCTTCTTTGCATGGTGGGATGCTCTTTGCTACCATGCTCCAGTCCCGGTAGAGTTGAAAGGAAATACTCCTTGAATACCTTCACTATAGTAAATGTTTCCAGGGATAAAGGCTTGCCAGAAACCCAGGTTGGTGGTTGGGGTGGGAAGAGTCAAGGAAGACGGCCACTAAATACTGCTTTTACTCCATTGTAAAAGTTATTTCAGTGCCAGCTGCCTCTGAATTTCACTGATAGGCCTTCGTCTGAGCAGTTGTACTAGGACAAATGGTCTGTTACTGGTATTGTTTTCTGGAGGTACAGTCCTCCTAGAATAGGCTTGGCTTTTCCAGAAGCAAGCTGGTCTGTGCTGGGCAGGTAGGTGTTTCTTCCTTTTGGCAAGAAATTACATCAGGCTGGAACATGGATGAGGCATTTTCACTCTAGCTGCATGTCTGTGTCAGTCGTCAGTCTGAGCCTATCTTGCAAGACAAGTGCTAAGTCAGCTTCTGAAGATTTAATTGGGAAACTCTTGACATGCAGACAGGGCTCAGTAAACTGCTTAAAATGCTCTTTGAATTTTGAAGAAGCTAAAGTGTGTTGTTTTTACCAGGTATCTTGCGGTACCGAGTGGACTTCCAGGGAATGGAATACCAAGGAGGAGACGATGAATTTTTTGACCTTGATGACTACTAGGTAGTCGACCTGGGTCCGGCAAAACGTGCCTCGCCCCTCCAGCATCCAACCCAAGGAGCAAACTCATGGTGGAAAACACAACAGATCCCTGCCTTAGAATTGGAACATTTCCAGAACTTGATCCACAAGCATTGGATTTAAAAAAGCAAAACCCTACACTTTGATTTGTCATAGTGTCAGTACAGCAGCAAACTACTAAGTTCCTATATGCCACTTTGGACTAATTTAAAAAGAATCCCAGTTTTTACTTTTACTCAATGGTGAAATTGGTTGCTCTTGTATTTTATGAAAATGATTTTTTTAACCTTCATGATACATTAACTGCTGTAAACCTCTTCCTTCAAAAATTAATAGAAGTAAGATCCTACTGGTTTGTTTCTTTTTACTTTGATTGGAGAAATCAATTGCTGCATTTTGCAGCAACGTGACCCATTTACATGGCATTCTCAGCTTAGACTGCAGAAGAAGAAATGCAATGAAATTGGAGCCATTCATTCTCTTCAAAAGAATGAGAAGGCCCTTACCTAGAGTGCTAGCTTATAACGTGTGGCTTGCAAATTCAGATGGTCTGGGGAGGCTTACCAGCCAAACGTGCTTTAATCGATTTGCAGAAGCACTGCTCTTACAAACTAGGAAATGCACTTCATTGATTGCAATGAAAATGCTGCTGAAGTCTTGGGCTTAATTTGGATTTGAGCAGTGCAGCCTTCAGGATGGTTTTTTTTTTTTTCAGTCTTGACAAAAATAAACATACAATTTAAGTGAAGTAAGGTACACTTTGCTTTTTGTTCCTCAGTTAGTTTTTCTTTTTGCTTTAGGACTGCGTAAGGTTTCCTTGATTATGTGAATTTGAACCCACAGTTCTTTAATGGAAGCGGGTATTTTACAGGAATAATTAGTAAGTGGAGTCCTTGACTGAAACCTTAGTGCTGGTGCATTTGGAGCATTTGATACTAATACGTTGCACGTTAGCACAACCCTCCGGGGACGTCCACCTCCCAGCACTAAGGCAGTCTGTTGTGTTGGCTCACAAGTGTCCTGTAAATCTGATGCTGAACTCTAACGCGCCCTTAATGGGCAAAACTTCTGGTTGCATCGAGACTCAAGAAAGCTTTTTGTCACGCCTGCTATATAGGATGCATTTCAACCTACTAGAAATGGCTAAGGGTTTTTCAGACGGTCTTGCAGGCAGAGGGTGAAGTGAACGTTGGCACGAGATAATGCACAAGTCTTGCTTCTTTTTGGGGGTTATGGGGTTCTCTGACGGGCACTCTGACATCGCGGTGCCTGGCGGTTCTGTTCTTCACTGGCTCTGTCACTCCTGGTGCATCGGTCAAAGCAGCTTCTGTTCCAAGTTGCATACCTGCCTATTTTCCGATAATCCTGTTTCACTTGAATGGAGGGGGAGCTTGTCTTAAAATTTCTGCCACGCTGTTCTTTGAGGTCCAAAATTACTGTCATTGTGAGCAATATGATTTGTAACCCTGGTTTATAACCTGGCAGAAGGCTTTGCTGTTGATTTCACATCAAAGCTGGAATCTCTCACGGAAGGTGCGACTGGGTCCGCCGTAGATTTGCGCAAACCCAGGTTTGAGCACATCTGCGGTCTTCACAGCAGTATGTTCTGGATTTTGCCATTGTAAATGGGTCTAATGTGACATGACAAGACCAGAAAAATTGGATGTAAATTTACATTTTTGAATATACTGCTTGTTGTTTCACATGATACATTAGGGTATGCAGCTCCTTTTTGTAGTTTTTATTTTTACTATTTAAGTTTGGAAATGATGCCAAATTTTTGTATTTCTTTAATCAATGTGTTCTCTTCAGTGATATATATTGCATTATATATTGATGTGTATATCAATATATACTGATATGTATTACACTTACACATACAAACACGTTAAACGGGGGTGAAAAATCCTAGCCTTCGCATACTATATAGCCTCTGCAGAGAGATCCCAAGCAGTGATATCTTGGTGTTGTGATGTACAGAAATGGAGAAGAGTATTAAACCATATTTAAGAATATAGTACGGACTCCTGGTTTATTTTCTTTAGTCCAGGAAACACTTATCTTACTCTCAGCTCGGTGCCAGCTTCAGGTCAGTACTTGAGTTTCGAGGTAGCTGTTTCACAGTTGGGCTTGAACATCGTGTTTCTTCATCATACTGCGTTGCTCTTTTAAGCTGTAGCAGAAATCTAACTTCAGAAGGGGGGGGAACCCAACAACCCAAGTTCACAGAAAGTTGTGCTGCGAGTGTTACCTAAGGTGCTCTTCTGAACAGCTGAGGCAGATGAAAAATACCCTGCAGAAGCAGAAACCTGGCCACTATTCCAGCCAGAGAACACCTGGGTGTTTTTTTTAAGAAGCCTTTTCTACCCTGCCATTTCGTGCGGGACGAATCCGGATCAGAAGTGCACTTACTGCGTGGGCCTGCCGCCTCTGGTTTCTCCGTGTCCGAGCTAGATGTATCCGTGACTTTCCCAGAGAGGACCTGCCCCCTTCCCTCGCTGGGAAGGCGATATGTGAAAGGCATCACTAATATCAGGTATTTTAACCTTAAATCACCTGTCAGCTGGTCTTGCCTAGCGGTGATTCTCTGGCTGAAGCTGAGCACCCACCTTCTCATGCCACGGTACCAGAACAGAGCAGGATCCGTGCCGCGTAGCTGTTTGCCTGTGGCTGTTACCTGCGGGCTCATTCAGCGGTAGGTCGTCCGGGGAGCTTAGGCAGGCTTCACTTTCTGTACTTGCTGCTCACGCTGGCTTTGATCGGCGGTTGTAGCAGACAGGAGAGCGTGGCTCGCGGCCCTCCGGAGAGCAGAAGTTTTGGAGATGTGACATTTCTACTGGAGCAGAAATAAAAACGATGCACAAACCCACTTTGCTGCTTGCATCTCGTGCTGTCTACGTCGGTAGAGAAAACTGATCAGCATTCAGCTCGTGGTGCAGATAAAAGCATCAAGCTGAGATCAGCACAAAATATTAAAAAAAAAAAAAATCCCATCAGTCAGCGCACGTCACAGGAGAAGCTGCTGCTCGCAGAAAACTACCCACGCAGTCTCACCAGTTGGTGTAACCGGGCATGTGGATGTACATTGTTTTCAAAAAACCAGAAATATTTCTCAGTTAACCCTTTACTGGCAGCAACAGCAAACCTGGTTTCTGCTTTTCAGTGTTGCATTCCAAGGGGAAGCGAGGAGCAGCGAAGCCTGGCTGCTGTGGCGGGGTGCCCGAGCGCTGTCGAGTTCAGTGTCACAAATGCTCCGCGCCAGACGTGCGGAAGCTGCTATTTCCTCACCTGCTGCTCCTCCTGGCCGGGTCTCGTCTCTTCCCCTTCAGGTTTCAGTGAGGAAACGCAAGCGCCTCTCGTCCGCAGAGCAGCCGCGGGAGCCGGGTGCTGGGTCCCCTCTGCCTGCGCCTCTGGTCCCCCCCAGCTCCTGACTGCGAGGAGCTCGCATCGGGAACTGCTCCCGGAGCAGCTTCAGTCGCAGAGAGAGGAGGCCGCTGGAGAGGAACGTGGTGGAACTATTTTCTTCCTTATCGCTGCCAAAATAAGGTCGCTGGGTCCCTTTAGCCCTTCAGAAAGCGGTTTCTGTTGCTTTTGTCCCGCTTGCAGGGGTCGGCGTTAGCGCTCGGAGTGTCTCATATTTGGAAGTGCTGATTTACAGTCCTCTTTTCACATCAAACACTGCAGAGCGGCGGGTGGGTTCTTCCTGGCGTATAAACACGAGCATCCCCTCGCAGAGCTGTCATCCGGCAGACTTGCCCGCCTTCGGCACGCCGGGTTGCTGCAACGTGGAATCTGGCAGGGAGCTCGGTGGGGCCAAGTTCACGCGCTTTCAGACACCGGTGATCAGGTGGGTGTTGGGAAGCCAGGCAGGACGGCTTTCCGTGTGCCCGCTGTGCGTGGGCTCTTAAATAGTTATTTCCCCGGAAGGGATCTGACCTTGATTAGCCGGAATCAAGAGAATAAATAGTCGCTTCCACTATGTCGCGTGGAGCCGCTTCTGTGCATCTCGGAGAGGTTTAAAGCGCGCCCCGAGGGTCCCGTTGCACCCCTGGATGCGGAGGCGTCGTGCCGCGGGGCACGCACCGCCGCTGCCGGGGGCTCGCGTGAGCGGTTGTAGCGGATGATCAGCTTCTGCTCGCTGTCTGAATGCGTTGGTTTTCTTTTTCCTCGTGCCAGAGGGCTTCAGCTCTTCTAAATGCTTCAACTGGACGTGCCTTACACCCTCGGTAATACCTGCTGAATTTTTATTTTATGTATAGTAAATCCATATCACTCTTACTGCATTCCCCGGGTCAGTTTTAAGTTGGCACCGCGTGCTCAGATACTCTGATAATGCTCTTTTTAAATGCTACTTTTTGTACAGCTGTAATTAAAGACAGAATTTGCCCTTTATAACTTGTTATTTTGGGAGCTGGAGCCCGGCCTGCGCTGTTGTTGCTAGCAGGCTACAAATGCCATTGTCCTGGGAAGCCGAGCGCAGCCGGCGGCGCTGAAAGGCAGCTCTGGAATTTCACTCGGCTATTTTTAGTCAGTGGTGAAAAATTGCACTTCCAACACTTTTGAATCTTGGTCAGTGTTTAAATAAATCAAAGGGCAAATCCTGTCCCGCTCGTTAGCGAGGAGTCGAGGAGGTGACCTTAAGCCGCCGCGGAGGCTGAGCTGGTGAAAAGGTGAAGCGTGGGGTGGGGGCAGAGCCCTAGCTCTGCCCGGCTGGTCGCTGCCTTGCTCGGGAGGGGAAGGGGCTGCGAGGGCGGCAGGACATCGCTGCGCAGCCATTGCCACCACACCGTCCCGCTTTTTGCAGGCGGTGCCTGGCCATTGCCACGCTGGGGAGGCTCCTGGCTCCCTGCGCTTCTCCCTGTGCCCCTCCCGGGGCCGGTCCCCCCCGTCCCCCTCTGCCTCCCCCGGGCCCCCGGTGTGGGTCCGTGGCGGTGCCGTGCGTGCAGGTCTGCTCTCCGCAGAGCCGCGGTGGTGGCCACCCCGGACACGGCGGCTCTTCGAAAGCCAGGGCCTGGGGCAGGAGCTCCTGACGGACGCTGTGAGCAGGTCCAGGCGGCTGGATGTCGAGCTGTGTGTTGGACTAGTCCCTTCAACCCCAACCACTTCTGCAGCCGTAAGACAAAAACAGTTTCTAACCCGCAGTTTCTTCTTTTCAATGCTAGGGCAGGAGTTTTCTGAGAAGCTGCTTCACCTGTTTGGCCACCAAGTTTCCACACTGGTACAAAAAACCTCATTCTCTGGCAACGGGATCCTCCTAGCCAGGTTTCCTTGTCTCGGTGTTCCCTGCTGTGTGCTTGGAGAGTCCCAGGTGGCTGCCCTGCTGCTTTCTTTCCCTGTGCTCTGACTTCAGGACGTGGTTTGAATGGGGAGACCTTCGACTAGGCTTCGCTGAGGCTTCCAGTAGCCTCCAGTTACCCGAGGGCTGCCCTGCACATCGCCCGGGCTCCAACAGCCCCGTGGGGGTAAGAGGGTACCGGGGGCAATATCCCCTGGAAGGACCCGTGCAGCGACCCCGGCCGCGCAGCTGCCAGCAAGTCACGGCCGGCTCCAGGACACCCTGAAGTGTCCCCCGGGGCGGTGACCCACGGCTGGCCCCGGTGGTGGGCAGGACTGACCCTGCCCACGCTGCTGGGTGCTGCGGAGCTGAGCACCCCGGCCCTGCCCCGCTCCGGGGGCTGGCCGCTGCCAGAATTGGTGCTGCTGGGTAGCGACGCCCCAGCGTCACAGCAGAGGGTGCAGACGGTGTCGGGAGAAATCAGGAGTGGCGATGACTTGCTGCAGGATCGCTGATCCCCGTATGTCGCGACGCTGTGGTTCACTCCCCCGTACCTGCCGTTGTCGGTGCTGAGGGGCCCCCGCACCCCTCGGCCCGCCCCGAAGCGCTCGCCCTGCGCCCCCGCTCTGTCCCCGCTCCCAAACCCACCCCGAGGCACAGGGCAGAGGGAAGATGTCCCAGCCCATGGAGCCTCAAGCCCTGAGCAGGGCTGGTGGTTTCCATCCCGATGGTGGTTTCCATCATGCCGCACTGTTCCCACAGGTGCTGATCCCTCTCCTGGCTGCACCCCTGGGGTTCCCTGCCCCTTCTTGGGGATTTGCCCGGGTTTGGGGTCAGGGGGGCTGCTCTGAGCAGCCGAGCGTGGGGCCCTGCGCTGCTGGGAAGGAGCCGGGCCCCCGCAGCACCACGGGAGGCTTGCCCTGTCCCCGGGCACGGCGCTGCGCAGCCCCCGGGAAGCAGGCTGCAAGCGGAGGAGCTTCATGCAGGCTCACAAAATCCCTCTGCTTCTCTCTAGCTGATTTCTTGGGAGCTGCTTTTACCCCAAGTTGCTGTAATTTAATAGAAAAGCTCCTGAATGCTTTCGTGTTGCCACTCATGCTGCTCCCCAAAACCCCCCAGGAATGCTCGGGACACCTCGGACAGCCACGCTGAACCGCTCTCCGGTTAAACTCACCGAAGATTGTTTAACCACCTGATTTGGTAAAAGGAATTGCACTTGCCACACGGCTAACCTTGTGCCCGTGCCTCTCGCTTGAGCGCTTCTCCCCGCGTGCAGCCGCATAAAAGCTCCGTCACGTCTCCTCTCCATCTTTGCCTCTCTAGACTAAACAAACCAGCTCCTTCGGTCCTTCCCCGGGGATCGGGTTGTGCCGCGAGCCTCCCTCCTGGCCGCACGCCTGCTCCAGCGTTTCCTGCTGCGAGGGGCCGGGCACAGGATCTGGCCAAGGCTGCGCAGGGCACAGCCCGCGTCTCGCACCCTTCTCGGCCGCGGGAGGTTTTGGGGTGGTTTTGGGGTTGCCCAGGAGGACACCGGCTCGGTGGATTGCTGTGCAGGAGGGACATGCAGAGCACAGACCTCGGGGTTACCCCCAGTGGGGCGGTTCTGCATAGCCACGTCTAAATTTACCTAAAATAGCAGAGAAGTTTGTATTATCAGAGGACAGGAGGGGATGGAGACCAGCAACTTGTCTGAAAGCTAGAAGTGTGTGGAAAAAAAAATTTTCCTAGCAAGGAAAATAGAAAATATAGAGGAAATAAGTAGCAGAAGAGAAGAGGGAGGGATGACTGGTCTCATCCGAGCGCTGCTGCACTGGATGCCATCCTTCAGGAAGACCGGGCGGCTTTGACTGGTGACAGACATCCCCAGTGGAGGGGGACACCGCTCTCGGGGTCCCCAGCCGCGCTCTCGCTGCTGGTGCCTGGCTGAGGTGGAGGTGTCCCTCCTGCATCCTCTTGCTGTCTTCACGCTGATGTGGTGCCTCCGGCGGGCGCGGGGAGGGGCCGGCGCGGTCCTTGTCGCTGATGTTTTGTGGGTTCCTGCCTTCCAGCGCGGCGCGTGGCTCCCGCGGCTCCCAGGTGGCTCCTCCGGGCTGAGACCTGGGCGGTGCTCAGAGAAACCAGAGCTGTTCAGATGCCTGGAAACATCTGTGGTATGTTAGAAAAAAGCATTTTACTAAACAAATATCATTCTGCAGGTCACAAAGTAACTGCTGTTTCCAGGGAGGGGGGAGCGATGCTCCCTGGCGCTGTTGGAGGCTTCGGTGCCTTTCCCCGGACCGTTTGCTCAGGACAGACCCAAACCCACGTACACCAGCGCCATGCAGACATCCCCCCGCACGCCAGACATGCTTCTGGATACCGGCACCTCTCGTGAGCTTTTAAATGCTGCTCCCTGAATTTGGAGCCCCTGCGAACCGGCTGCCCTGGGAGGTCCATGCCCTGCAGGTCCCTCCACCACCCTCCTCACCTCCTTGCTCTGCAGGACGTCGGCATCCCTGTGGCTTTGGTGGACACCGATGGATTGAAGCCACTTGGATCAGCAAGCAAGATGGGAAGAGTTTACTATTTCTGTTTAAAGAAAGGGGCTTCATATTTATTTATAGTGGTTTGCAAGGTTTGCTTAGTGCTTAACTACACAGAGGTATTTTGGAGCTGTCCGTGGGAGCCCACCACGGGGGCAGGCGATGGGTACGGGCAGAGGGACCGCTCACACTCCCGGAGCCAGTTTTCATTAAGACAACAACTCCGTTTCCACGCTGCCCGCGAGGACCGCCTAAGGAAGCTCCCACTGACTCAGTGCCTGAGGAACGCGGCAGGTAACCAGCCGAAAGGACGACGTTCATGCTTTGCATACAAGATAAGGCGCGGGGAGTTTCCGTGTGAAACATGAGCGTCAGAGGTGTAGCAAGCGGTTGCCGTAAGCTGAAGTCGGCCGCCTTCGCCCAAGCGCCGCTTGGAAGCCAAGAACATATTTCTGGAGGGTGGGGAGGGAAGGGAGGATGCTTGAAACCCACGTCACGGGTGGCAGCGGGTCGTCGGGACACCTCGCATACCTCTGTGCTGGGGTTTCTGCCGTCATTCCCTCTGTTCTGTCGCACATCCGATGTGCCCTCTCTGCCTCGCCGCTCTGCCTTTTGCCACACTGACTTCTAGGCTCCCCTTAACCTGCTTATTTTATTGTGCCGGGATGGATTTTGATTGCATCCGAGTGAATCTTAAACAGCTCCCTTCTGTGTCGTCCGTGCATCCCGGGTGTGAGCAAGGTCTGCGCAGTTTTCCCGAGTGCGTGTAGGGATGGCAAAGACGTGCTCTGCAAAGCCGGGGAGGACAGGGGACTGTCCTTCTGTAGAGCCACCGTTGCGTTTCTGTCTTGAGCTGAGCCTTGCTGTGCTCCAGCTTGGTTTGCTTTAATGCCTGGGTCACGCTCGTTTGCTAGAGCAGCTCCGGGAGGAGCGTCCCGGGGGTGCGAGGAGGGCGCCGGGGGGAACGTGCTGCGTGTGGCTACGGTGCGAGGGGCATCGGGAGCTGCCCCCCGGCAGTGGCTCAGAGCCACGCCAGCGCATCGGGGGATGCTCCGTGTGGGAAGGGCAGATCCCATGGGGATGCTCCGTGTGGGAAGCAGATCCCATGGGGCTGCTCTGATGTCAGTTTTCCTGTAACATCTTATTTATCTTGAGTATATTGGAGCTTATTCTTGGGGAACACAGGGGCTGGGTTTGAAAGACTGATACACGTGGGAAGGGAGTGGAGATGGTACCAGGGCAAGCTCCTCTGCTGTGAGCGTAGCTGAGGATAATTTAAGTGAAAATTATTCTCCTGCCCTTTTCCTTGCTGAGGTGGAGATCCTCTCACCCCGTGGGCACAGACCCTGGCGTGGGCCACTGATGCGCTGGGCTTGAGAGGTGCCCCTGTGCCACATCACCACTGTCTCATCCCGCGTGGTACAAGCTACCAGGGAAATCAAAGAGCTGCCGTAAGAACGTAAAAGTACACCCAGAACTCAGAAAGAACTGCTACCTCTAAGCCTCCATCTGCAAAAAGCTGCGTTTTCTTTGGTTTCTGGCCAGGGAGGGGGTGTGGGGGTCTTCAGGGCTCTGCACTGCTGCAGCGCGGGGGCTCCCGAGCAGGCTCCTGCAGCCCGGGCCGTGCCGATGGGTGCCAGCTGGGACGGCAGGGTGCGGGGGGAACCCCAGGGCACTAATCCTTCCCAAAGTCCGCACAGCTGCGGTAAAAAATAACCTGGAAATAAATTCTGATTAGGACCAACAAAAGGGCTGGGGCTTTCCCTTTCACTTGCAAAACCAACGGGTGGTTTAATCCCTCGCTGCCCTGGTGCTGGGAATAAAGACCTTGCATGTGAATTGCTTTTGTTCCCATGTTCTTACTAATGGGGTAACTGAGCTGTTTTGCTTAGGTAGGTGGATGCGCCTGAAGGGTGCTGCATTGTGAAGCGAGTCTGTTTGTAGCTTTATTGTCATCTCTCAATCGATTATTGGCTTCATGAGGTTGTCTTACGGTTGGCAGGACACCAGCTTCCCAAATGTCACCTCCTCCCGTGCAGGCTGGAGAGCCAGCGCTGCCCGCTTCCGCACGTAGGAGCTACTGTCCTGCTCCTACAGCCAAATCTTGCTCTAGGCATGTTGTCTGCTTCCACGCAGTCCGTTGTCAACTCTTCTGTCTTGCCGATGGGGCTGTAAATTTAATTAAATACTGAGGACTGAGCTTTGCAGCATATTCACCATACGCGATCCAATTCTCGAGGGCAACAACCACGTAATTGCACAAACCTAAACCGAAGCTGGGAGCTCCGCCGTTCCAGCAAGGAGAATTCATTGCAGCGGTGGGGAATACAGTCGAGTTCAAGCCAAGCCGAAACAAGCTGAGACCGAGAGAAGTCCTTAGGGTTTGTGGTCGGCTGATAGTGACGGCACCGCCGTGTTTAGTGCGCAACAGGGCTGCATTGCAACCCGCCTCGGCACCGACACCCCCGGGCTGAGCTGCAGTAAAGAGGGTTTGGTTCTGTTTTCAAATGGTGAAGTGACTCAAAACGGGGGTGATGTGCCACGCGAGGGATGGAGGAACCTTTTCGTCCCACCTGAAAATACGGGTGAGAGCCCTGGGAAGGCTGCAGAGCAAAGGCTGGCTCTGAGGTTAAAGCAGGGATTTTGGTGCTTTTTTTTGTTCTCTCCATCCAGCACAAGGTGAAAATACATTTTAATTTCTTACGTGTCCAAAACACGCTGAAGGCGTCAAGAGAAAATAAAGACATTGCTGGAATAACCTGACAACGTGTCTACAGAGAGTATTTGCCAGTGAGTACAGAAACAAACATACTGCAGACACCCAAGGCAGGAAATAATTAGAAGGGTGCATGGGGTTGGGTTTTTTTTATATTGGGGCATCAGAGCTTCGAAACAGCATTTCAGTCACCCCAGGCTGTCTGTGAACGCTGCAGTTAAGTCAGGAGAGAAGCTGGGTTGGGAGAAGCCGGAGCGGGGCCGAGGATTGCCCAGGGGTGTCTGTCTGCCCGGGGGTGTCACCCCCCAGGCCAGGGAAGGATCGTGCAGCGGGGCTGGGGACGCTGAGCGCTCGTTTCCCCGTGCCAGGCTCACGCAAGGGGCTGCGCGTGACTCCGGCCTGGGAGGTGCTGCGCAGAGCAGCGCGGTTCCCACCCCAAAAGTGCAAGTGATTGTTTGAACAAAGTGAAACGGTATCAAAAACCTCACTGACAGGGGTGCTACGGTACGCGGTAGTCCCGGGACTGGGCAGCTCTGGTGAACCAGCCCATTTCAAATACACTTTTTTAAAATTTGGGGTTGTTTTCTTAATAATCCAAAGGTGACACACTCTGAACTATACCCAGTTTGCAAATATCCTTCTGAACTGTATGAGCTGACCTTTTTTTTTTTTCCTCGTAGTTTTCATGTGACAGGAAATTTTATTCCATATTCAAGACCAGGTCCTGCCATACCGGGGGGCGGTTAATATTACTGGCTTCACCTGCCTGTGTATGAAAAGAGCAACTCTGTGCTGTTTTCTTACACCTGAGAAATGGTTTCTGGTTTTTCTGGGAGACCTGAGGAGCGGTGCAACTTGTCTGACCTGGACGAGCAGCGGTCTGTGAGCAGAAGACACGAGGGTCTGTGGAGGAGCGTGAGGGAAAGCACTGATCCTGCGGGGTGCAGAGGGTCAGACATTAAAGCACACTTTGGAATGGGATCTTCTGGCTCCCTAATCTTTAGACCCCACAATCACGTCCTGCTTTATCACGTCGGACGTGTCACCTGAAGCAGCGCACCCCGAGCGCTGCGCGAAAGCAGCACGCGTGTCGCTGGCGAAGGTGAGCTGCGGCCACCAGTCACAAAGTCCAGTCCCTCGCGCCGCCCGCGCCTGCTTCCCCCCCGTCTCTCCGTTCCTTATCTCCAAGTCTTTATCGAACAAAGCCACAGGAAAGAAAAATGGGGCTGCTGGATCCCACGCTGTGCCGGCAGCCCCGTGCCCACCTCCTCCCGAGCCACGGCTGTGCGAGAAGCCGGCGGGAGAGCCACGAGGGTTCTGCTGCTCCGCGTCCCCCGCGGTCCTACGGCAGGCGGCACCTCCCCTGCACCCGAGGAGGTGGGGGCTTTGCACTGACATTTTTTTTTCCTTATTTACAAATAGTGGTATTCTGAGCTCCCCTCACTCCTAACCTCGTTATTTTAGGTGCTGTAGCAGAGCTGGAGAAGGACCAGCTGCTTCTGTCTGGGTGGCGGCAGAGTTAGTGCATCTGTTATTGGGCGGGAGTAGGAATCCTTCTGAATCTGCTCCGTTTTTTTCCAGATCTTTAAAAAAATCATCAAACCTGGTGTCACCCCATTTTGGCTACAAAATATTTCTTTGAAGGAAGAATAAATGTTTTCATACTTCAAGTGCAGTCATCCCTGCCCTGAGAAGAATGTTTATTTATATCTTACTCCTACCAGCTGTAAGTTCAATAATTATTCTTCCAGCAGGAGCATTTGAAATATATCTGCCCTTGCTTTTCTTGCTCTGTAATTCGTTACTGGCCATTGAGTAACCTCTGATCCCTATCCAAACAGCCAAATAAACAATCATAAGATCCTAAGATGAGGGTTTCAGTGAGTAGACTATGTTAGGCTGGGGATTTTGGGAAGGCATCTGAAGTTTGGGAAATAGATACCCCGGGAGCTGCCGGAGGATTTGAGCAGCTAGCTCCCACCGGCTCCATAGCAAATCCCAGAGATTGTGTCGTTTTGCCACTGCCTGTCTCTTTTTTTTCTTTTTTTTTTTCCCCACCTGTCTGCAGCCTTGCTGGATCCGCGGTGGGACTGGGGCAGCGTCCTCGCCTGTGGGGACGGAGGAGCTGTCTGGGAGGCACATGCGGCCGGTCGGTTTTATCCTCGTCCCGTGGGTGTTTAACACCAAGGGGGAGCCCTGAAAGAAGGGACAAGCTGACCGGATGATTGCCATCTGACTGGGCTATTCGAGGCCTAAAAAAAGTGCAGAAAATGGAAACAGGCTTCGAAATAAATCACTCTATTATACAGAAAAGATTTGGGGAGAAAAAAATCGAATTGTGTTCTAACTGGGAAATATTTCTAAACTGTGTCAGTCCTAATATCCTCCCGCAGGCGCTTTGGGGTGCTGGTCCACGGCAGTGTGAGCTGCAGACAGACCTGCCCGTGTGGGAGGAGAGGTTGGAGGGGATTAGTGAGCAAATCCGTCCGTGGGGCTGGGCAGGCTCCAGGGCCGGCAGCACGGCTACCCGCCGGGCTCCCCCCGTGCCACCCGCTTAGTCCTGACACAGTTTGCCCTCTCTGTGTGTCTCTACTGGAAAATATCTGTAGGAAGAGGAATTCGGTACATCACGCAACGAACGTATGGAAAATGTGGACTTAAAATGATCGCCGAGTTTCAGTAGAGGTCCCAGCCCAGGGGCGATGGTTTGGGTCGGGGCTGCATCCCGGCTCATCAGGGCCGGCTCTCGCCCCCGTGCAGAGCGGACACGGTGGCTCGGATGCCTGCAGCTTTCGGGGAAGTGCCAGTCTTGGGACCCACGATACAAGCTTTCCAAGGTTTTTTTCAAACACACAATTACTTTTGCTTCAATATGGTGAGAACGACATCCACCTCATTAATTCTTGCCCTGTTGCACAACGTGGAGGTATCTCTGTTTGTTGGCGCCAGGGCTTTCCCTCTTCCACTTCCCCCTTGTCCTTATCCTCACAGGAAAACTGGCAGGGCGAGTCCTCTGAGGCTGAAACTGCCCCACCACCCTGCCTGCTTCCACCTGAATAAGGTCATCATTAGAGCTTAATGACCAGCTGTGTCCCTGCTTGGTGCAGATGTGACACAGATCTGTCAGCAAAGGGCCATACACACACCGAGGAGTTAAAGATACAGCGTCGTGTTAACCCGAGTTCAGAGCACACGCCCAGAGAGGTGCTCCTCAAATTATTGCAGTGGTGCAGTTCACGTAGTCATGGGAATACTGCGCTTGGCTTCATCAGAACCCAACGTTTTTGTATCTCAGAATAAATTTATCAAAAACCTGATTTTTCACCCATCTTATTAGACCTTGCGTTGGACACGTTGCTCAGTCCTGACAAGCTCTTCTTAAGCAACTCTTCTGAGTTGCTCAAAAACAATTTTACTTTAATTTACAAATACAAGGATCAATATCCCCTGCTCTTGTTTTTCTTGGTGTTCTGTACTAAAGCCAAAAATCTGATTTTTATAATACTTTCCTTAATTATTTTCAACATTCTTCTCTTTCTTTCATATCATAGAAATTGTTTTTTCCACACGACTAAAAGCAGATTACAGGAACTCAAGTTCCATCTGACAGCTTGTGCCACAGCTTCAAAGACCCACGCCTGCTTCTGTAACGTCCGTCGTTGCCATGCGTTAACCGTTCAGACTGCCAGAATGAGACCACGGATTTACTTTCTTCAAATAAATGGAGGAATTTGTGCCTTTATTTCCTCTTTTTTTTCCCTCTACATTTTTTTCTCTTTTCCTATGTCCTGGGCACTCCTTTCCATACTCAGAGAACTAGCCTGACTGTACAGCTTTACTTCGGAAAGCACCACGTAAAATAGTATTGTGCTGGTCAGCAAATCTCTTCCCTGCATATATTTAGACTGAGACATGCTGATTTTTTACTTTGGTGTCACAAACAAATATCTGCTGCCTTGTTTGATCTCCAGAGCGAATGTCTGATTAGAGGGAGAGCAAAAGCAAGCTGGATTTTGTCCCACCTTATTCTCGGTGACACCTTTGTGAGCTCGCCGAGGTCGGTGGCATTACACAACTGAAGGACGGGGTATAATTTGTCCTGGGAGTCCTTCGTTATAGGTCGTGATGTGAAGGTGGAAAGAATTCAGCTCAGCTGTCAGCCCGGGTGCCCAGGTTTGACAAGAAAAGCCTTCAGATGTTTTTTCACGTGGAAATGGAGCGTGTCTGCGTAAGGGTCAGCGGGCGCTTGCACAGCCCAAGCTGACGTTAGCACCGGTGTGCGAGTCTGGGCTTTGTAGTCCCGGTTAGAGGGACTTTGGGGCAACAGCATGTTTGGCGTTTGCTTTGTCCAGAGCAATGTCAATGTGGCAGCTTTCAGGACACATCAAAGTTTCACTCCCAGACTCTGAGCAGCAGCAGTTGTTTGATGGGGAGGGAGACCTGCTGCTCTTGGTTTACATTTTTAAATGCTATGAAAAGAGTTTAGACCTCAGGATAAGTATTCTTTTAAGCATTTTTGAATGAATAAAATACATTTCTGCTGACATAAACATCCTGTAAAGCAGGTGTGTTGTCACTAAGAAAGGGTTTTGTTCATACTCCATTTCTTAACCATTTGGCAGAGATTTAAACAGGTAATGGAAAAAAATGCTTAGCACAAAGCTACCACGTCCATTTTCATCACAAGCACGGAGTCGCCAGTGCTGTGCTGTTAAACCAGATTGCTGCTTATGACATTTTTGCTTCCAATTTCCAGTGTCTACAAATGCATTCGGTCCCCGCTGTGTCATCAGATCGCAGCCCGCATGCCCTTGGTCACCCGAACACCTGAGCTTCCAGCGTTCCTGTAATCCCACCTGACGCTCACGCCAGCTGGCTCCCGACAGCCGAAGCCTGCGGATGCTCGGTGCCTCCGCGGCGGTGGTAGTGGAGGATGGCAGCGAGCCGCAGTCTGCCAGCGGGATACAGACCCTAAAGGTTGAAAAAGCTGCTCGTTGCGAAGGGTTGCGATCAGCTAGATGGAAATGCCACCACCTTATCCGAGCGTTCCCAGGTTTCCTCACAAGTACGGCACTTCTTCTTTTCAAGCTTTTGTATCCGGCCCTTTCTGTCTTCATCTAACCTAGACTGAAAGTTTCCTCTGGCAAGGACCATCTGTTTATTTTCCAAATGCTGTGCCTGCTATCAGTCAGCATTCGGTAAATGATCCCATTTCAGTATATCCGTGATGGGTTGGATCTTCATATGGCAGGGGCCGGCCCGCTGAGCAGCTGGAGTAGCAAAGCAAGCAGAAATAGGTACTCCGCTTAAAAGCACAGACGTGGTTGCCTGACCGAGCGATGCCAGCAAGGTAAGTCCTGAGGCACGTGACTGGACAGAATGGGGCTTATTAAATAAAACTGTTTATTAAATAAACAATACAGTGTGCAGAATCAGCATATGATTCTGCATATCGTAATGCTTTCCTAATTAAGTACAGTTTGCAGAAGCTGGTATTTTTCACAGGTCCTATTTTCATTTCTTAACGCTACTTCAGGAAAAAAACACTAGGAAAAAAATGACACCACTTAATAGGTAATTCTAAAAAACATCATGCTAACAAGTTTCTGCGTAGTCATTGTTTTATGAGGAAAAAGGTAAACATAAAATATTGTTGGTGCTTTAGTTTGTTAAACAGACGAAGCCCCGTTCTCCAACATCAGGTCCCTACAGACTGATGGAGAGCACTGTGAAGACTCGAGTCCCAGGCGGCGAGGCCTCCTCCACTGCAGTGCCCTGGGCCCTGAAGGAGCTCAGACAGGGAGGTTTCTTATTTCCCAACGTACCGTCACGTGCTTCAACTTCTCTTGGGTTTTCAACTGTCATTTGGGACTCAGCAGGTCATACCCAGCTCTGCTGCCAAGAAGAAACTCCCTCAGAGGTGCTGTAACAGTTTGGAGCAATTAGCTACAAAAGCAACCAAAGTATCGTTCTTCATGAAAATGTTACTCTTCATAAATCCTAATATAAATGTTACTGAGACACTGACAAAAGTCTGCCCAAGTAGCACCCGACTTGTTCACTCATTTTGAGCTTGTTCTCCTTCCTCAAGTGTGTCTGATTTTCAATCAAGAGCGCATAGTGCTCAGGTGTGGCACAAGGAGAGGGGCCAATTTCCTCTTTGGACAAGTCAAAAGGATTTTAGAGACACTTCCTTGTGCATGCTGTGTAGCTGATGCAGGGATTCTCCCAGGGACGGGCTGCCGGAAGGTTTCACACCCCCCCCCCCCATTGGTCTAGGTACAAAAGTTGGAGCATGAAATTAAGCCAAATCCTGGTTCAGCAGCAGGATATTAAAACTCCCCGAGATAAAATTAATTTATTGCGAACAGGATAAAGTCATCTACTTGAATCTATTAACTGGTCAGCAAAAGGTGCTGGCGTGGCAGGAGAGCGCGGGGTGGGGGCGCGGCGGGGTCTCACAGGGGCCTTCCAAGGCTCTTGGTTCCCCCGCCCCCGCAGCAAACCCCGCGCTATTTCTCCTCCGCAGACAGGCACAAGCAGCGGAGCGGAACGGCTGTTACGCTCTTTTTGTGGATTCCGCAGCCCACGGAAAGGCCCCTCGTCCTCGGGAGCGCGGCGAGCGGAGACGCCGTCGTTCCCGGCCCCTTCTGCTCCCCTCTCTCCCCTTAAGCCCTCCGCTCCTCCCGTCACCCGGCCCGGCTCCTGGGCCGAGGCACCGCTCTGCTCTGCAGGGGACGGGGCGGCTTTAGTGCCGGTGCCGCTCCCCGGGCTCCTCCGCGGCGCCAGGCCGCACAGGCCCCGGCGCGACGAGCGCCTTAATTTCACTGAAAAAAAAAGAATTAAAAATAACGAAACCTCCCCCGGAGGCAGAGCCGGTCTGGGAGGCGCGGAAAATCGCGCCCGGTGCGCGCGTGATGCGGGCACGCCGCAAGAACCGAAACCGAAATGCCCCGGAGCGGAGCGGAGCGGAGCGGCGGTGCGGGGCTGGGGCTCCCGCCGCCTCCCGAGCTGCAGCGCCTCGCTTCCGGCCGGGGCCTCCCCGCGCCCCCCGGAGCCCTCCCGGAGCCCCCGGGGCCCGCCAGGGTGGCACTTGCGAGAGGCCGGCGGGCGCGGGGCGGCCCCGGGGGGCGGATTTTACCTTCAAGCCTTGGCATG
>VZTQ01004600.1:1087442-1112076 GCA_013400755.1 Pelecanoides urinatrix | reverse complement strand
AGAATTAAAAATAACGAAACCTCCCCCGGAGGCAGAGCCGGTCTGGGAGGCGCGGAAAATCGCGCCCGGTGCGCGCGTGATGCGGGCACGCCGCAAGAACCGAAACCGAAATGCCCCGGAGCGGAGCGGAGCGGCGGTGCGGGGTTGGGGCTCCGCCGCCTCCCGAGCTGCAGCGCCTCGCTTCCGGCCGGGGCCTCCCCGCGCCCCCCGGAGCCCTCCCGGAGCCCCCGGGGCCCGCCTGGGTGGCACTTGCGAGAGGCCGGCGGGCGCGGGGCGGCCCCGGGGGGCGGATTTAACCTTCCAGCCTGGGCATTTGGGGCTCCTCGAGCAGCGGTGCCGCTCGGGCCGGTGCCGGGGGCAGCTCCCGGCTTCCCGGAGCAGCACCGGTGCTGGAGCGCCGGTCCAGCAAACGCCGTATTATCTAACTAGACCTAATTGGTGTGTTTGTTATACCCCCTAATTAACGCTTACGCCGCTAAATTCGGGCTAGTGGAGAGGCGGCCAGACGGAAGCAATAGAAAGAGAACGTTTTTTTTTTATATAAGCAAATCTTAGCTCTCTGTAGCCAAATATTAGAGGGCCCTAATTTTACTGCCTTGAGGAATGAATAAAATTAAGGTAAGAGCTGAGAGAGAATAATAATCACTAAATACCTTCTAATTTATTTGTCATAAGTGTAATTTGCTTTCGCATACAAAATTTCATGCAGTAGTGCGGAATTGAGAGGTGAAATGCAAAAATTTGCTTTTAAGGCACTCTGAAGGTGAGCTGGGTTCAGTGGAGACATTAAATGGGTTTTTCAGCCAGTGGAGTTCTTGCTAAACTCCCTGATCTGGAAAATACGAACTTTCTTCGAGTGTGGTCTGCTCTCAAGAAGCAGAAATTAAAAAAGAAAAAGGGAAGCCCAAAAATCCTTTGTGATTCTTTCTGTATTTGTTTCTGATCACCGAGGCCAGTAGCTTAAAAGCTGTTCTTAGCGAGCCTCCTTTCCTGATCCCTGTCGGTTCGGTGATCTCGCGCTTAGCCGTGGGTGACATCAGCACTCTTTCCGCGTTAGTGGACTGCAGCATCGAGGATAAAGGCTGGGGGCAGCTGTGCAGGTATCCGTTACAGGACGAGCTGCCTACAGAAAAGATGTCTGCTAAATTTCCGAGGTGGAAAGTGAGGTCTAGTGGCTTTTTTCCTACCTGGAATGGCGGGTTACTAATACTCCTCAGCCTGAAGTTATGTGAGGTGCTAAAATAGCATTTGAGGCTGGAAGGTACATTTGCCTCGCTCAGGTTTCTTGCTTGTCTTTTTGTAAATGCTCTCCTGTTTTAGAACTCTCTTCTGTTTGGGGCCAAATTGTTAGCAGGCAGGAGCAATCGTAATAATAATTTGCTGATAATTGTTGTACCCTCTAGTTACGGTTCGACCTGGGAAATGTGCTAATGGATGCAAATGTCGATAGGGTTATTAAAATTTTTATTATGTAGTAGGAGGTTTAAGAAACAAATTTTTCTCTCTTTCACAAGAAATTAATAAAAATAAAAATTTAATAAGAAACAATTAATTCTGTAGTTTCCAGTGGAAAATGGTACTCTGTAAAATGTAGTTGGTAGTTGAGTTTAATTTCAACCTTAGCATAGAAACTCTTGTGTTTGAGTGTAAATGTTTCACTAAAATCATTGAAAGTCATTCCGAAATGAAGACATGGCTTGGAGGTTTTGCCTTCTTGTGTGTTGTAGAAGATCAGGTTCTCCGGAAGATTTGTTTAAATACACAAAGCAGAAGCTGTATTGACAGAGTTTTCAGTCAGTGATCTCAGTATTATATGCAAACTCTTCTATCAGTTGTTAATGCTGGTGGCAAACATCCCTAAACCAGGGATCATCTTAGCCTGTCAGCCTTGTGGGATGCTTTGCTTGTTACAAATGTTATTGTTTACTAAAAGCAGGATGTTTTATGCCTCTCTTTGATGCAGGAGATTGTTTTTCATATTCTTTGGGGACTTGATCGCCTCCCTCCAATGCCAAGGATGAAGCTATAGTAAATACAGGAGAAAATGTAGCATGCAAAAGTTCTGAGGAGTAAATACAATAAAATTCTGAGTGGCTGATAAACAAGAGATAATATGTCAACATGTTAATTGCACGGAAGTTTTAGAACATGATGTTCTAGCCCTCAACTGTGCTTCACTGGATAGATCATTTGCATTTATTTAAAGAAAAATCAGTCATGGAAATAATACTGTTCTATTTTTAAAGCTAGAATCTAAGAGAAATATTTTAAGGTTTCAGAGTGACAACTTTCCTTTGCCGTATGAAGTTTTAGCGAGTGTTCTGAAGTCAGTGTATCTTTTAGGACAGCTTAAGGCTTTACATGTCTTGTTTTAGTTTTGTAAATCATGCCATTTAGCCATTTTAACAGTGATGAACGATTGATTTCATGATGACATTTCATGGCTTTCATTTGCAGATGGTATCTACCTCTACAGACAAGATACCCGTTGCCTGTATCAAGAGGCACGAGGCCTCAAAGTTTGTGTTTACTGCGGGAGGTCCAGATATAGGTTAACAGCATATCTGATGGAGTTGGTTTTAGTTTAGATACCTTCGTACTTACACTGTGTCACTTAAATGCTTTGCATGAGTGGGCAAACTATTAGAAAATGAGTAGTAAGGAAGTAATCCAGAACAGATGGAGGGCTAGCCAAATTGATTGGAAGGGCTCTTTCTTCCCCTGGTTTTGATTTTCTCTGTGAAATTAGATAACTGTAACCTTTTTTTCTCTTTTAAAGAATCAAACCTTTCTCTTTCTTAATGTGAAGTACCATCAACAATGCTTTGTGAAATAGGGTTTTTTTTACCTACCAATTCTGAGTTGTGTATAAAACCTGTATTGTTCAGTCGCATCAAACCCGTTACATGTGTTTGCCTTCAATATCTGCTAAAAGCCTTGTGTTTTTCATTTTCTCAGAAAGCTTCACTGAACCATACTTTTGTTTTACCAGCAGATGTTCAAAGTAGGGGGTAATTAGCTTCTTAGTTTGTATTAAAGTGGTTGTAAAAGAATACATAAGTATGGCAAATACGTTTTTTTATGCAGGTTAAAAAGTTATACGTTTATGGGGTGAACTGCATGCAGCGTAAGATGTGGATAGTATAAAAAACCAAACCAAAACAACCTCTTGCTCCCAGGCTCTTGTACCCACCAGATGCCTGTGGGACGTGGTTACTGAAGCAGGAGGCCAACTGTGTGTAAATTCTCTCACTTACTGAGCTATTATCGTATGTCTTTCCACTGTGTCCTTGGTACGCATGCAGTTCTCCACACACAGATCCTCCTGCTGCAGAGTTGGCAGTTTAAATTCAATATAACACTGCTCAGTGGTAGTAGCATGAAAGGGTTATGGAAAGACCATGCCTAGGAATAAAACCAACAAGCACTTGTTTCATTGAATTATCATTTGTATCTTGAAGTTATATACATGGAAAATATTCTTCCTAATATACTACTTTTACTGTCTAGAACGTCTCTTTCTGTCTTTCATAAAAGTGTCCAGTGTTTAAGTGCCTCTGTAAATAATAAATGAAGAACTATAACTTAATATCTTGCCAAAAGTCTTTCAGTTTCTCCTGGCAGAACTTTGATGTGAGCTGAAGGTCTTCAAATTCAAAAGGTAACAGTCTCAGAATAAAGTATTTCACATAGGCATGCTTTGCCAGCAGCAACTTCTGTAAATCGTGCGGTACCTGGAGTTCCTTGGGTTACTGCAACTGGAGATGGCTGTGCCCCCAAACTATTTAAAGCTTTACAGTGCAAAATAAATCTTAGCATTCTGTTTGGAAACTAAAATACAGCTGCTGTATATATCTCAGTAGGGCTATAATGTTCTGGCTTTTTTTTTTCTCCCCTCTCTGTCTCAATCATTGCACACCAAGCAGGCAGTTACATTTTTGGGAATTTTTTTCCACATGTTCTTAGAGGAATCCTTGAAAGAGTTTACTTTTGTAGCAACAGAGATACAGATGGACTAGGCAACCATCATCTTTGCATCTGAAACAAAGGAGGTACTGTTCTAGCTAAAATGTGACTGTTTCTTAATCAACGGCTGAGAGTAGATGGAGAGTTAGTAAGGCGTTTGTAAAGCTGTGTGTAAACTAGTTGTGCTTTCCTCAGTAGGATAACAATCTATTTGCTTTGCAGTTATCTTTTTTTAATCTTCAGTAGCTAAATGAGAGTTGAGAGCTGCATGTCACACATTTAAGCATGCGGTTGATGGCATGCTGGACTGTTTCATACATGGGAAAAAAAGGAAATGGCTGGAGCAGATATCTAAAGAGGTGGTGGTTAGGTGGCTGTTAGGAAGTCACAGATGAGCCTTTGCAGCAGGGGATGTAAGATCTGTGCTGCTGCACAGGCATCAGAGTGACAGTCACATTTCAGAGAGTGCCTGTAAGAGGAAGGATGCAAATATAAAGAGAATAGATTGCTGTGACTTTGGCAACGGTGCGGAAAATGGGAAGGAAGAGCTTAAGAAAATGAATTAGAGCAAGGCAACTGAATTCAGAGCCAGCAGAGTGATGATGAAATGAGGGAAGTGGACAAAGAAGTGTGGAAAGCTGTATCTTTTGGGAAGGGTTAGGTGAAACAATAGACTGAGTGGGGAAATGGGATGTCGAAGGGAAGAAGAAGAATACAAAGATGCGGAAGAGAGGCTACAAAGAAAAAAGTTATCTGAAGTTTGTGATCGTTATGGCAGCAGCTGTCAGTTTATACAGGTGAAGGAAAAATGCAGATGCTCCATTTGTAGGGAAAATTCTGACACTAAATTGCTTTTGGTTCTTAATACAGAAAAGTTACAGTTTCTTGGGGAGACTAAACGCTGGTGTTTCACCAAAAGCTTTTAAAATCTCGTACGAGATGCGGAGGCTTTTTTGCCTCACAATGCAGTTACATTTTCTAACATGACTAAATTTTTCGACCCTTGCAACAACACTGAGCAAGTAAGATGCAGCAGAGAAAGTTCCCTTGCTGCCTGAAGCACGTGTGTAGCTTCCTGTGTGTGCGAGCCCCGCTGGGTAGTTTTCAGGGCCATGAGCTAGGTGCCTGTGAGCTCTGGCTTGGGACCGGGAGGTCCCGAATGGTGCTTGTAAATCCAGTGTGCAGGTGTCACTGTGGAGCGAGATCGCGTCCCTGCAGGCACGCTGGTGTGCGCCAGCTGCCCGCTCTGAAGTGCTATTGGGTTGCTCCTTTAAAAAGTTGAAAAGCACATGTATGCCATTTCTGCATTTCAGACCGTGCTGACTGCAGCCCTCAGGTAGAGTTGTTGAACGTTGCTAAAAATTTGGGTCACCCATAAACGTTGCAGGAGCAGCTCAGCAAAACAAACTGCCTTGTTACAAGCTGTACCCTTAGAGAGGCAAGGGAAGGTTCCTCGAAGGAGGGATGTACCTTTTCGTTTCATGTGTGTTTCCTAAAACACCTTCGCTACTTGTTACATCAACTTGATGTGTGTCTTTTGATGCGTTACATTTTATTGCTGTGGAGTTTAGAGGTCACTGTTTTGGCATTTTCAGTTTCATCTTCTGGTGTTGCTCTGAGTGCTTGTGCAGCAGCCTGCAAAGTGAGATCGCTGATGGGTTTAAAATGAAATGGATGTTGCAGCGAACGTGCCAATGCGAGAAGAATGATGTGTGGGAGAGAATAAGAGACCATGGGTATAAGAGGGCTGCTCCGTGACAAGTAATTTTTTTGTTGCAAGGGAGAAAATAAATTGAAGGGAAATGAGAATATTTACCGAGTTGTTTAAACTAATGCTGATTAATAACAATACTTATGTTCCAGCTTTTTTCTCTGGTGATGTCTTCTTCATACTAATGCCACTGTTTATGTTGTTATATAATCTGATTTCTCAGTTTGATTTTCTTAGTATTGATGGTACTTCATTATTCACAGAAAATCCACTTTTTCTGGAAAATCCCTTTCTTCCCCAGTTTATTGGTGTATTTGAGCTCAGTGGTGTGACATCTGACAGCCTACACAGTTTGCCTGTACTGCTTCGACACATTTCCCAGTATGAGTAGTGCACGACCGCAACCAGATAATGCAAAAATAACGCAATGCCATTTGTATTTTAACAACAAAAAAGCGCTGACTCTTTTTGGAAACTTAATTCACTTCTCATGCAGGCTAAGTTAACAATGGGAGCGTTTGCAGGCATGTTGTTTCTTCATTGCTTTGTTAATCCAGGTCCCCTCAGAACTTGCATCCCTCTACTTCTACCCCAGGAAATTAACGTTTTTATTGGGGATCAAAGAGTAGTTCAGCTTTTCGGGCCCATTTTTTGTACATTTTCCGGGCAGAAATTTGTAAGATGTAGGTAGGTACCTACTTGCTAGGAACAGGGACTGATGTGCTTTCTGGGTAAACTGGTAAAAAAAGCTTTTTCGGGTCAACTTTTAGCTGTGGCAACGCTACAAGATTGTGTTTTGTTCATTGACGTAGAGGAGAAACACAATTATATATTCAGCGTTACGAGTTGCGGGGCTGCGTTCTAAGCTTCATGCTGTTGAGGAATTCTTGAATATGGAGTTTTATTACAACAGCCATTGTGACAACTTGCGTTCTTTGCCTTTTTGTGAGGCATATGTTTGTATGTCAGGATGCCTCGCATGATGATTCCATGTTCAAATTTTTTATGCTTTTCTGTAAGCCAATTTAAAGATTTCAGACAAAAATACATACAGCTTTTTGAAAACCTATACTCAGAATCTGTTTGCAAAATTTAAGTTACAATTACAGCTTGTATTTGATAGAGAATCTTTTAGGCAATTCTATTTGGGCAGCAATGGACTAGCCAGGGAACCTTGATATTCAGGCTGTCTCCATCACTCCAGTACTTCTTGAGACAAAAATCAGACCTGTGCTGTAACACTTGCAAGTACTTTTAAGGAATGCCTTCATGGTGAAGTGCCTCTCCTTCCAACACCCTGCCGGCTCTGTTGTGACTTAGCAAATCAGTACATTTATATAATTTTGATAGCTGGCTTCTTACTGAGCTATATTGTACTCTGAAAATTCTGAGTCATATGCCTTGACGTCTTATCACTTTACTTGGCAGCCTTAAATATCCTAGATTGGACACGATATCAGGCTTACAGTGCTGCTTTGTCCTTGAAATGTCGCCATACAGTCGACTACTGCTTTACCAGTGGTAGAAAAGCAGAAAATAGCCCCACGATGAAGATGCTCCTTTCTTCGGGTAGCTCTGGGCAGTCCGGGACATGACTGTCCTCATCCAGACGGTTTCTTGGCACAGCTGAGCAGTGGCAGTTTCTCCCACCCTTCTCCGAGCCGCTGGTGCTTTGAGACAGGGGGCACAGTTGTGGAGGCTGAAGAACACTTGGTCCAGCTCTCCGGAGGGGTTGGAGAGCAGAGGAATGGGTGAGCGGCGGCGGCGGCATATTCTTCCGTGGGTGTTGCAGCATTATGTTCTAGAAAACGTTGCTGTTCCTTCTGGCTGCTGTTAGGGGAAATTTTGTAGGCCCTATCTCAAACTTTTGGAAGATCTGACTGGAAGGCACACAGGCTGGTCTCTCTAGGATACACTTTCTGTTACACATACACGTAGTATGGGCTTTCCGCAGACTCCACCTTCTCTTAGATGTTATTGTTAAAGCTGCTTTAAATTAGTCACTTATGCTCTAAGTGTCCTGCTGAAAGTACTGGGTGAAGGCCTTTTATCATCTTGCTCAGTAAGAGGTGACTTTTTCTTGTCTTGGGAGTAGCATGCCGTGGCTTACTCTCTTCTAGTTCTAGACTGTTTTCCAGAGACACAGTGATACTGAAAATTTACTGAACTCAGTGCTGTCATTCAGATCATAAGTGTCTTGAAGACTCCATCTTTGTGCTGCAGATACGTAAGGCAAGTCAGATGATTTTGAGTCTGGAAACAGGGAAATAATCATTGCAATAAAATGCTTTAGAGCGTGTATATGGCAAATTAGGAGAACTGTATTGGACTGTTTTGAAAACCTCTGTATTACTGTTCTAGCAGTTCGAGGAGCAGGCTTGCGAGGCGTAAGCTGGTGGTTGACGCTTTAGCATTTGCTTCCTTACTTGCATTGTAGTTTCTTCTCATCTTCCCTCATCTTTGCAAAGTGAGCCGTAGCCCCAAAACGCTTGTTGTGCATTGGGTGATTCAGGGCAGGGGAAAGAGCAATTTCTTGTCCGTAAATCCGTTTCTTTGTCTTAGATCCACCAATCCGATGACCCCACTAACGTATTCGTTACCGGACTGGTAAGGTGCCTAGGCTGCCTTGTCTCTCTAACAGCATTAGGAGTACATAATTGGGATTTCGTTCAAGAAAGAAGTAGGTACACCAAGCTGAAGATGATTGGCTGCTCTCTTTTAACAGACAAGTCTGAGAAGGAAAACCCATTCGAATCCCCTTTCATTCTGGATTGGTGGATCTGAAGCCCAGAAACAAAGTTTCAGGTAAGAAGTCACCCTGTACTATATCTTGCTGCTTCTGCTTAGATGAGTTTGTCTGCAAATTCAGTATCTTGCTTTAACTGCTTAATGTCCCTGAAGTATTAGAACACACCAAGTCAGCTGCTGAGCTTAGAGTAAGAAAGGGCATATTCAGTAAATACATGTACACTTTATTAGGAAATTGCAGATCTACTCTGAAAAACGGACCTAGGAACATACAGTAAACTTTCCTTCTGTGGAGCTGGAAAGCAGTATCTGCAGGCACAGGGGCACTAGGCAAAAGGTTTACAAATCCTGCTTCTGAAAGGAGAAAGCAGCCTTATCAATTATTTCATTGAACTTCTCCGTCGAGTTCAGGAAAGTAATAGCTATCTGCTCTGATTTCTAGCCAGGTTGTCTGACAAGTTCATCAGAAATTTAGAGAACTTGTCTAGTTTGTTCGTAGTACAAATTCCAGTAGCTTTATCCTGCTGAAATGCCATTTGAAATTCTGTTGTGGGCAGGACTTGGAGACAGCCTTTTAAATCCTTCACAAGATTTCAACGTAAAGTTCTGTTCCTAGTTGTTTTCAAAGCATAGCTGAGCCAGTTGTAAGGCACAGTTTTCAAGAGGAGCTTTAAAGTTGTAGCGGGTTTATTTCAGAGTAGGGGCGAATGGTTGTATTTTGAGTCACGTTCATCTGAGATTTTGAAATGACTGTAAAAGGCTACAACATCCTATCTTAAAGACACGTTTGGAAGGTATTTGTGTGTGTTAGGAAGGAAAGTCGGGTCCCTGGCCGATAGGAAAATAAAGTTATGTGAGTTAAATACCTAGTGTGAACAGGTGACCTACACCTCTCCTAATGCCCAGCTTTGTTGTAAGTTAGTGCTTTAATGAACTTGGCAACTTATTTCTAAAGTTAGTATGAAGCAGTATGCCTCAATTCCTTTTGATATTAATAGCAATAACACTAAGCCGCTTGAGTGTTCTCTTTTGTAGACAGCTATAAAAAGCGAATGTTAAGGCCTCAATATTTAGTCTACTGTAGAAGAAACTCTAGTAGGTGCTGTTGATCTCATGTATTGTTTTAGCTCTGCGTTTGTTTTGCTGGAGTGGTATTGTGTGCAAAAATTATACTTGAATATAATTGATGAATACATATATAATGAATTATTTGTGCACAGGGTACTGTTGTTTCCTGGTTTGATTTTTTGAGTACTTGAATTTTATCTGGTTAGGGTGGAGAAGTCTTGGGCATGCTTTTTTAGCATAATTCTTCAAAAAAAATCTGAAGGAAAATCTAAGGGAAATACTCATTAACCTTAGTCTGCCGCATTTCTTGCAGTCTTGTCTAATATCAGATTGAATTTGTCCCACACACCAGTCAGACTCACCTTGGAGTTAACACTGCAAAATAACATATTCCTGTGGAATATTTGCTGTTCAGGCTGTGCCTTTTTCTAAAATGAGAGAATGGGGAGGCAGAAGTGAACTTGGCATCTTTAATGATGAAAACTGAAAAAAGGAAATAATTTAAAATACACCGGGGGGGGGAGAGGAAGCATAAGTATGTACTCCTGCTGATTAAGGTCCCTGATGTTATGATATTTAATATCACTTAACTTTTTGAAACATGAAACAGTCTTACCAAAGGCAGTAGTAAAGCTAAGTTGAACTTGAGTGCAAGTATATGCAGGTTGGAGGCTTAGTTCTTGCCCAGATTTTGAATCTTGCATTTCAAAAAGTCAAATGTAAGTCAGCTGTCAAAGGCTATGTAAATATTCCTCTGCAGCATTTGATGTACAAACCCTGAATGTGAAGCTAGCATTTTATTATGTACTGAGCCCAGACTTCATGTGCATTTAAACTTGCCAAGTTAAAGTGCCTGCTGCCTTGTCTATACTAGATTTTTAAATGGGGTTAACATTGTTTTTAGATTGTGTTAAGCCTCATCCTTAAAAACTTAACACAGAAAAGAGTCTAAGACAACTTTTAACATCTTAGACCTAAGTTTCAGCCACATTTTTCTAAGTGTTTAACTTACTCAAAGTTTCTACTATTTCAATTGGCAGTGCTAGCTCTCTTTTCAGTGTTTCTCTTTTTTTATTCCCCAGTTGTGATTTACTATGAGCAGGTGTGCTGCTGTCTGTAGATGTCTGTAACACCTCTGCTCCTGCTGCATAAGAGCATAGGAAAGCCATTTTTCTTTTGAAATGGCCTTTTTTATGTAATATAGGGTATGTTAATGCAGAAAGGAATATCACACTTCTGGAGTTTTGAAACTGTGGGAATTGGGATGTATGTACTTGAAGGAAGCAAGGGTTAATCTAAATACTGTGTATTTTGGAAAATTTAGATGATTTCAGTTAACATTCAGAGTGACTTACATAAACGTATTAGAATTTTCTTCCTAGTCTTTTATATCTTCCTGAAAACGAGATACTGCATCTCATGAGTCTTATCCTGATGAATAAATTATAATGGAGTAAGATTGTTGTTATATTCAAAGAAAGCGTTTAATCTTTTCTCCACTGAACCCATATTCCTTTTGTAGCATTCATTTTGTTGTAGCAAACGCATACTTTGATCTTCAGGAGCAGAGTGGGACTGCGTTATCGATCACCCTTCTGTGAATTCATTGTCCTATCTAGAAGAACGGTGTGGTAATGAGGAGAATTTATCTGATAAATTATTTTCCCTTTGTCTTGCTTTAAATTTCCTGATTCCTCACTTAGTATTTTTCCCCAAATGCAAGAAGCTTATGTGTGGATCTTGAGTGGCTATTGGAAGGTTGTAACACTGAGCGATTTTTGTTTTGAATGGCAAACATTTAGCTAAATAGATTTTTCTAATGGAAGTGTGACTCAGCTATTGGTTACCTATTTTTTTAGAATGATCTGATAACAATAAAGGAATAATCAAAAACATTTCACAAGTTAAAGTGAGTTTGCCACTCTGTGGATACCTATTTTTGAGAACTTCACTTTTGCATTTGTAGTTCACTGAAGGACAGAAATGCAAGAGTAAATTACATCTAAGACAACTTTCTTGACCTGAGATTGTAGCCGTTCTTAAATTGAAGCAGAACACATGAATGCATCTGTAAAACTCCATGGGTTTTGGAAATATATTGTGTGAATGGTACTCAAACAGCCTTCCAAATCAGACACTCAAGACTGAATGTGAGATTGCATTTTGGACATGGAAAAGGTAGTGGTGTGATGGCACCGATTCCAACAAACGTGTATGGAGCATGTGAATACACTGCATCTCTCAAGGGACAACTTGGTTTTCAAATGAAAATAGGAAAAGTACAAAGTACTACTATTGGTCTGATGTAAATTGTTTCTTTGTTTTCAAGTACCTCAGCAAAGATATTTGATGTTGTGCCAAAATGCACAGCGTAGTGAATGTGTTACCATGCCAAGCCAGGCTGTCACTTGTGGAACACGCGTATGTGTGTTACATGCATGCCCTCACACTTTACTTCCAATTAAGTATTCACACCTAAGAGTACACTTTGACATTTTTACTTTTCCACCTCTTGCAAATATTCAGACTACTTGTTCCGATATGCAGTTGGTTCGACACTGTTCTGCTTGTCCCTATTTTGAATAAATCATGTAAGGTAAAAATACCAGGTAAGATCTGGATGTATCCCAGCTAGCAAAAGGGATGGAGTTTGAGTAGTTGGCAACTGTTCCCTGCCGAGTGTAAAATAATACTGAAGGCCTCTGAACAGTGTTACTTATTGTGGTTGTTACAGTGTCTTATTGTGGTTAATGCTGATTTTTGAGAAACTAAGATCTGAGCTTGATATTAAATTTGACTTGGGAGCATAAAACTTTCATAAACAGTCATACTGTCCTTAAGTCTAAGTTTGCTTTTCAGAGTACCCCTTTTTGCAGTATTAAATCTGAGTTGCCGGGGCATGTGTCTGTCCTTCCCAGCTGTAGAGAGAGTTTTAAGTAACAGCAGTTATCCCATGAATTTATCAATATTAAGTGTTAAAGGAAATAAAGAAGTATCAGTTCTGTTGGTCCAGGCCTAAATTGAAGTAAACTAAACCATAAATTACCAATGTTGAGTAGCATGTGAGTTTCTTATAACTAAAAACCTGAAGAGAATTCAGAATGAAGGTTGACGTTTTTTGGCTGTAACTTTTTTGCCAGTCCGAATCTCTGTTCGTAGCCCTGTGGACATCCAGAACACGAACTAACCTTACTGAGCAGCTGGTTTGTTGTCACAAGAAAGTTGGGAAAAGCATTTCAGACTTCAGGATTTGTAAACTTGAACGATTTGTTAGGTTCTTACGTTGAATTTCATTTTGTAATGAACTGCATAAGAAAAAAGTTGTTGCAGGAATGAATTAATATAATTAGTCATGCTCCTTGCAAAAAATGGAGTAAATTAGCTCCCTTATTTGTTTTACTGTATTTTTCTTTGAAATTCCAAAATACCTCCCCTCACCAATCTTTTTTGGACTCTGTCTAGAAACTGATTTTCAAAACCAAAGATATTTTTGCCTTAAGAACAGAATTTCTCAAACTGTAAACATACCGAAAAAGTTTGATTCCTTAAATTATCCTGTATAAATAAAACTAATGCAGTGAAAAATTCCAAGGTCATAATTTTAATACTTTATAAAACTTACAGCAATAAGGCTAGGTTTTGTAAATGCTGTCATTCTTAATTATGACATTGCAATATTTCCATCACTGGATATCAAAGGTGTATTAGTTCCATCGGGCTATAGTCTGTATTCATTTCTTGAGCAATTTAGGGGGCTTTATAGGATAAATGGGTGACTTTTTTAAGGGGTAAGAAAGTGCGAGGATTGCTGTTTGGACGTAACTTTTAATTTCAAATGCACCGAGATGGAATGTTTCTGGACACTTTACAGTGCTTTAACAAAATAGCAGCACTCTACACCTATGAGAAGTCCAAAGTGAATGAAAACTTTGGATTGTTCAGGGGCTGATAGTTTTTTTTTTTGTGTGTGTCTCTATCCTAAAAGTTATCACCTACAAAGTTGATTTATTGGAAGAACACTGCTGCGTGCTTTACTACTAATATAAGAAGTTCTTAGCATCTGACCTTTAAAGACAGTGAAGCGTATTCCTTTTATGCTGATACTACTAAGAGTTTATAGTTTTGAATGCAAATCCAAGCATTTGCGGAGGTCTCTTAAATTTGAGATTTAAGATTGAAACCTAAATCTTGAAATGCAATTTCTGAGGCTGGACCACCAAAGCAGTTCTTTGTCTACAGAATTAAAATAAAACATATAGTAATAAAGTTAATGTATTAATCTTTTCAAACATAGGGCATCTGAAAGATCCAATTAGGGTTTTTCTATTTGTCTTTATTCTTTCAGCATCATTCACTCCTTGCCATGAAGCTGTAAAGCCCCTCTTTCATCTGCTTTTTCCTCCCATGCAAGTAGTGCATTCAGATGAACACACAGCTGTCTTAATGTGAGTCGCATCGTAAATTAGTTTGTTCCATATAATTTGAGTTTTGATTGGCCTTATCTTAACCTGTATGGTTCTTTTGTCTGCCATTGGGATTGACACTGGTTTATATGTGCACTTAATATTATGCCCATTAGCCAGTGTCATTTTCCCGTTCCCAAACTTCATTAAATAGTGTTGCAGTTCCCTGGGATCCTAATGAAAGGCGAGTGGAAAATGTAGGCGTAAGTTCAGGTTCTTGTTCTGCAAAAATTAAATCTTTAGTACACTGTTATGCTTTTATTTATGACAGTTCCTATGCAAGCAGGGTCGAGAAATAACATGTCAATGAAGCACACAAATATTTGCACATTCCTGTTTTAGTGTGAAGTAGAATGCAATATTTAATTTGTAGTATTGTACAATATCATTGCTACAGCTAAGTGTTCAGTGCTTTTTATAAATCCTTTTATTCAGGGTTTTGTAAGACTGTGGAAAGGTTTTTCTGTGTCATAAACTTGGCATGGAAGTGGCCTCCGTGTCTAATGTATTTTGAAATAAATTAAAAAAATGTTCTTAAGTTACACATATTTCTCTTAAGTTCTTAATATTCAGCTTATTTAAGTAGAGCAGTTCCTAAAAGAAAACACAGTCTAATAACCTAAACCGGTGATTTTTAGCTTATAATTCATGGACCCCTGTAGGTGTAGATTCAGTATATGCACAGTTTTGTAGATTTTACCTGAAAATCTTCGGAGAGAAGTTTGCTGTGTTTCTCGATCAATGACTTTTACTAAGTGATGTGAGCAGAATTAAAATTTTTACCGGGCCTGTATGCTTAAAAATGCAAAAATTTATTTGGGCCTTAAAATACCTGCAGCGATGCGCTGAATTCTGATAGTTCAGTGTTGCGGAAACACCATTCAGGTATTGTGCCAAGCTACATTAAATAATGAAACAGATTAGAAAGGAAGTTTCTTGAATTATATACGCTTGTTTTGGAAAAGAGCTGTCAATGGTCTGTCTAAGATCCTGCATATTTAATATCATGATCAATGGCTTTGAATAGTACATCCTATCTTTCTTTAAAAATATAAAAATCTCTTTTGTGGTGTCTCATTGAAATTAAGGTAGTTTCCCTAATGTCATTGGTTAACTATCTTAGAACAATTCTGGGAACTAAATTTCAAGTGTTTGTGTGAGGACATGTCAAAGTAAATTATTACAATGTAATTATAGATATACTGGATTAATTACTTGATAGCTAAATGAAAAATCACATTTCTTTAAACATAAGTAAGAAACTTTTAATAATAGAAAACTGTGATTTATTTTAATGTTGAAGAAAGAATAATACAACATAGCATAAATATGTTTATTTTTACTTCTGTACGTAAGATATATGCACCTACTCATCACATGACAAGTGCATAGTACAGAACATCCATATGGAATTGCAGTCTTCCTGCTGGATAGGAGGAGAGAGAATTCCAGTGTGTTTTGATGCTGCTAGGGTCGTTCTTCTCCTGGTTTTGCTTTACTTTCTCTCTTAAGCAAGGAGATGAAAATACTAGGCTTTCTTTTGTTTTATTCATGAGATATGAAATTAAAAAAAAAAAGTTTTTAACCTCTTCAGTTGCTCTGGGCTCCTTCCTTCCCCTTATTACTGGCACAGTAACCACTTGCCCTGAGTCTTCACCTCCGGTTATTCCACTTTCAACTTTGATCTGTGTGGGGTTTTTCTTCTAAAGATTTGGTGTTTGTTATAACTAAATTGGAAGCCTGTGTGAAAAATATTGAAAGCTGAGTCTGTGCCAAATTTTAGAGCTGGGTTTGTGCTCTGCTTGATAGCGAGGAATTGAATCCTTTCCCTTAACTTTATCTGATGGTTATGTAGCGTATGTACTATTCTGTCCTTAAAAGGAACTGTGAAATAATATCATGGAGCTATAAAAGGTTTGGGGAGTCTGTCTGCATCGAATTTCTTCAGCTTCAGAAAAGAAACCAAAAGGATTTCCAAACTTTTCCTAACTACTAGTGTCAGCAATGTGGAGTGTGGTAGTTAAGCTTGGTTCTTTCTGACTTGGGTGGTGGTATGAGTAATAAATGTAGTTAGGGTATAATTTGGCTTTAGGATACCCTGAACTGATAATACAAACTTTTTTCCCCAGTAACCCATTTGCGCAGGATACCATGCATCTTGACGAAGCAGAACTTGGTCTTGCAATTTGAAGTTAGCTAAGTGTTATTCCTCTCTAAAAAATACTTATGTTTTTTGGTTGTCAGTGTCCCAGTACATAGACTGTAACCTCAAAGTTAATGTCAGCTTTGCTGTTGGAATAAATAAGCACAAATTGTTTGAGAAAGTTGAGACAGTGCAGGGTGCCAAACCTTAATTCCTGAAGCTCCTCCAGGCTGTATTCTAAAGACTTGCCACCCTAATGAAAAGCTCCTGCCCTTCTGTTCCCCAAGGGTGACTGCAGAGGTAAAAACCTCACAAGCAATTATGGCCAGGCCAGTTTGCTGAGTAAGGCACCTTCCCCCGTGGCGGCAGAAGGACTTTTGTCGGTAGCAATGTGTGGATGCATTGCTGAACCGATGGACCCGAACTGTAACAACTCGGATACTCCTGGCAGTAAGTTAAAATGTTCAGCTGGGCACTAAAGCCAAGCGGTTGCAAATGAGGAAAATCAGCTCGTTATCCTTGATAGGACAGAGGGATGGCTTATTTTCTGAAAAGGATCTTCAGTCGTTATTTTACCCTTGGCCGCTAACCTTGTGCTTAATGTAGAAATAACATAGATAAGTACCCACGTTAACATACTAATGAGTTGCCTGCCTTGAGTGATTTGTTGTGGCATCTAACTGCTTCTTCTCTTCCTTCCTTTTTGTCACCCTGCAGTGTTCTGTGCCAAGGTCTTTGTGGCTAGGCTGCTCCAACCTGGTAGAGAGCATGTGCGCACTGAGATGCCTGCAGAGCATGCCCAGTGTCAGATGTCTCCAGGTGCCTTTCTTCTTTCTTGTTGTAAATGTTATGCGTATGCTGTTGAACATTTGTTAAACTCTCAGGACTCTGTTTAATCAAATTGTTAAGTCTGCTAAATGTTTTTTGTGCATCCTTTTCTGAAATCTTCTACTTAACTGCATTGTAGGAGTGAATCTTAAGAGGGCTTTCTGTACAGTAGGCTCTTGGGGGGGTGGTGAGCTTTTGTGTTTTATTGCCTGTTTACTGAAGTTGTGATATAAGTAGCATAGTTGTGCATGTTGCCTGCTACGTTTTGCTTTCTCATTTAATTTAAAAAAAAAAACATAATGAGCTTTGCCATTTCTCTTAAATTGCAATGAACTTTCTAGCCTGTAATATTTGTGTGATTTAACTTAGAAGGGATAAGCTTTTTATTTTCTACTGATCCTGGTTGTAGCCTTACATTACAGTCATTGCACATGCTTGAGTGCAGAATAGTTAGCATGGAGTCCTGGAGCTCTTTGGGTTACTCTGTTAAGTTAGCTTCTTAACTTTTAAAAAGTGAAGAACGAGGGATGGGGAGCTTGCTCTGCATAGAAGACCACTAAATCTCAAGTGCTCTGTTGTTTTTCTTCTAGTAAGCTGTTGAAGCTGAGCCTGTGTAATTTGTAGATGGGGGAATTGCTGCTGTTTCTTCACTGGTTTGGGAGGGATTGAAAATGATAAAAAGGGAGATTTGATACCAATTAACAATTTTGAACTCCTAGAATATTTACCTTGGAAAGAAAATGCAGAACATGAGTAGTAACTGTGTGGCACTTCCTAAAGTGTTTCTGAATGTAACATTTTTAGCAGAACATAACTATTGTGTAATGTTAGTATCTTTTATAACATAATAGCGTTATTCAGCAGTTCAGTCTTTCATTCTTACAAAACGAATACTTAAATGAAATTGCTTTTGTGAATGAAAACTTAAACAAATTGAGTTTTGTTTGCAGTCAGTCCATTTGAGTTCAGGCACTGGATAACATGAATGTCTTGCCTTAGAGAGTAACCATTTATTTCAAAACCTCTCTTGCCTGCAAAACGTGGCCACTTGACTTCCAGCAAATTTGAGTTTCAGAATTAAAAATTCTTCAAAATTTCCATTAAGATACAAACATGTTCTTCTGTTTGAATGCTTTATGTTTCTGATTGTGAAATACTATTCAAAGGAGGGGAAAAAAGCCATGACCAAGATAAACGTGTAGATGGGTAATACAATTTTATAGAAATTGGCACTACCTCATGGCCAAATAATGGCTATAGTAGATGCTTATAGTCGTGACAGGGCAAAGTCACAGAGGTTTGGGGTCTGACTTGGGAATATTTACAAGCTAGTTCTAATATAAGATCTTCCTGCTCTCTTTCCCTGATCCTCGGCATTCACCCCCTCACTGAAAAAGTAAAATAAAACTTTTTTCAGTGGGAATTCTGAAATTTTTTTCTCCTGGGACCTAACTTGTCAGTGGCCAAAGAGCATCTCAGAATTTTTCAGCTGGGAGTAGGTTGGATGGAGTCTGGGATGGGCCAGTAATCGTTTCAAGGTTTGTTAATGAACGCTGGTGAGGGATGTGAGCAGTGAGCTTGAAACAACTGCTGCTTTGCCGTCATGAGGCTGTTCTTCGGTGCAGACCTAGGATTGCAATCCAGCACTTTCATGCTTAATTTTTTTACCTCCTCTCTACCTGACTTTTGAATTTGTGACTTATGCCTAACTTTATTTAAGAGTTTGAGAACTATTTCAGGGTAGGAGCAGTTTTGCTGTTAATAACTGCCTTTTAAATGGTAGGTGTTGATCTTGGTTTCGTGGACTACAAGCCTTGGGCAGGGCTAGCTGCTGGACCCACACAGTGAATTTCAGAAAGACTTGTCAGGCTGGGGGGTTCCTGAACAAGCTCAGGTTCCCTGCTGCAGGTAGGGCGTGCATTTCTGCAAATACCTGGCTTGGGAATTGCAAGGACTCCTTGGTGATGAATCTGAGAATTTTGACTGCCCCAAGTTTCTTATAAATCAGCTCTTCGGAAATTTCTCATCAGTTAGCACATCATGACAAATGAACTGTTTTTTTCCCCAACTGAATTTTTTATTAAAACAATATTACAAACAGAAAAATCTATATATTCAATTAACATAATAGTAAACCTGTTTATTAGGAACACTTTTTTTTCTTTCTGTACAGTATCTGTCAGTAGGTACATAGTCGTTAACTGTAAATTGAACAAGTGAAAGCTCAGACCAGGCTGGGCGGTAGCTTAATTGAATACATTGTATTACAAACTTCTGTTGATAATACTGATTACAGGATAAAATCAAAACAGTTTGTTCCTGAACGTACTGCTTTATACACAAGATTTTTGGAAACCTGTTATCACACAGATGTGGTGTCATATATGATTAAAAACCATAGCTAATGCAGCTGTTAATGTCAGGACGTGTCACTTCGAAAAATTTCTCAAACCTATATTGTTTTCAGGAATTGTTACAGATCTGTCAGCTTTCATGAAAACCACATTTGAAGTATCAGTTAATTTGTTTAGGCTTTTTGCTCCATGTGCCTGTAGCAATTTAACAATCCCAGAACATTTTTAACTGTATAATAGTAACAGCTAACAGGTTTAACAAATTTTAGTAATAAAGTATATCACTGCAAGGACAACCACATTGTTTAAGCTGGTGGGATTGCTTTGGAGCTGTCGGGAGCTCAGTGTGTGGAAAGAAACAATTTTGTGTTCCAGCCTGTTGCACTTCAGGAGTTACTGAGGAGGGATTTCACCAGGGTGTGGGGCCCCTCCGCGTGTTGCAGGGCTTGTGCTTTTCTGCAGGCTGCAGCCTCCTGATGGGTTGTTCAGAGAATACGAGGGATCGAGTGCTCCCTCAGGCAGTTTGCAGATGACACCAGGCTGGGCGGGAGTGTTGATCTGCTGAGGGCAGGAGGCTCTGCAGAGGGACCTGGACAGGCTGGATCGTTGGGCCGAGGCCAACTGCATGAGGTTCAACAAGGCCAAGTGCCGGGTCCTGCCCTTGGGCCACAACAACCCCAGGCAACGCTCCAGGCTTGGGGAAGAGCGGCTGGAAAGTGCCCAGAGGAGAAGGACCTGGGGGGGCTGGTCGACAGCGGCTGAACACGAGCCGGCAGCGTGCCCAGGTGGCCAAGAAGGCCAACGGCCTCCTGGCCTGTATCAGCACTGGTGTGGCCAGCAGGAGCAGGGAGGGGATCGTGCCCCTGTACTGGGCACTGGGGAGGCCGCACCTCGAATCCTGGGTTCAGTTTTGGGCCCCTCACGACAAGAAGGACATGGAGGGGCTGGAGCGTGTCCAGAGAAGGGCAACGGAGCTGGGGAAGGGCCTGGAGCACAAGTCTGATGAGGAGCGGCTGAGGGAACTGGGGGTGTTCAGCCTGGAGAAGAGGAGGCTGAGGGGAGACCTCATCGCGCTCTGCAACTGCCTGAAGGGAGGTTGGAGCGAGGGGGGGTCGGTCTCTTCTCCCAAGTAACAGCGATAGGACGAGAGGAAACGGCCTCAAGTTGTGCCAGGGGAGGTTTAGGTTGGACATGAGGAGAAATTTCTTTCCTGAAAGAGTGGTCAGGCCTTGGCACAGGCTGCCCAGGGCAGTGGTGGAGTCCCCATCCCTGGAGGGATTTAAAAGACGTGTAGATGAGGCGCTTGGGGACATGGTTTAGTGGGCATGGGGGGGTTGGGTTGATGGTTGGCCTTGATGATCTTAGAGGTCTTCTCCAACCTTTATGATTCTATGATTCTATAACTGTCCTGAGCAGATACCTGTGGGGCACACTGCTTGGTAAGGTATAGAGAGCGCTTTGTTGATTTAAATTTTGTTCCAAAATAAAGGCCTTTTTTTTTTTTTTTTTTAAAGTCTGATTTTTGTAGAACTGCAACCAGGAGTAAGAGGTTTTGAATCTTGTAGAAGCATCTGTGGGAGATTTTAAAAAAAAAAAGGTTCTCCTTTCAGGCATGTGACTCAGTGATGCCCAAAGGGGAACTTGGAAGTGAAAGTGGCACCAGCTGCTTTTCCCCACTTTTTATTTTTGGTACCATGACTTGCCCTTCATTGTTTCCTGAGCTATAAGCCCACATGTAAAAACAGGTAGGGCATATATACCAGGAGATCTTCGTTCTGTAGCACACATTCAATTAGTGTAGTAATGATTAATAGGAAGTTTAAGAAGGGAAATACAGCAGCCCTTCAGTGATTCACAAAAGTTATCTGAGAGTTGTATCTGTTATCTGTGTGTGTCGTATGTGTAATTAGTGAATGGACCAGAAAGAGGGGAAAAAACCCTAGTCTAGTTCCTGTAGTTTATTGGAGAAATATTTACTTTCTGCATTCTGTGAGCTGTTAGTGAATGGAGAGAGAGATGATTTATTAAAAAGTATTTATTCCCGTTTGTGTTACTTGGAGTTTGCTCTCATCTATTCTGATTGTCAGCCTAATTAATATCCTTCACACTTACTATCACTTGATATTGCTGTATTGAAAAGCGTATATTAAATGGCAGTTCATAATACCTGAAACTACTATAGATTCTGAGGCCTTATTTTTAACTACTTAATTGTCTTTAATAATGTTTTTGTACCAAGGAGCTTACCATTATGAACACACTCGGATTCAAATAGCTATTGTTTTTATCCTCTTTGATACGGATTTGACTGCAAGATTAAATGCATACTGGTCTCTTATTTAAGTGTTCAGAGAAACTGGTTCTATTACCAGTTGTGTAATGCAACCATATGGATACATCATCTTCCATAGCTTCATCCTCATGAAGCATTGCAGTGGTTTTGAACAAGTTTTGTTACGCTGATCTGGGAAATAGCTCCAACAGCGCTGTCACGCAGAGAGAAATGTCCAGTGTTTTTAGTTCTGTAAGTAAACATCTCCAGTGTGAATGGAAGACTAATCATTAAGCCACAGAAGATAAGTACTCAAACATTGCTTTGAATTATTGCGTAATGTAGGATGTGATGAAATAATGCTTGGGCAATAAATTATTAGATAGATGTAATGCAATTAACCTAGTAACCAAATACTGCTCAACCAACTCTTTCTTCTTTGTATTGTTACACTTTTCCTTGACACTTTTTTAGAGAGATCGTCATATTTCTCTTCTAAAATTCTGCTTAGTTTTTTCTTGCTTATTTAGACCCCCCCAACATGTTGGGTTTTTTCCTACACCTTCCCATTTATTGTGTTTAAAATTTTCAGCTTAATTGTATGTAGTGTCCTGCTCTTCCTTTTATGTTCATACATGGGATATGTAGCTTGGAAGCTTTAACAAAGCACAGATTCACTACAGGTACAATAAACTTCTCACTTCCAGAGCTTCCAGTGTGAGAAGTCGACTTGTTCCTCCAGAGGCCAGGTCTTACAATTCATCTAGTAGCTTTCTCAGGCTTGAAGCTACCCTGACTCCTCCCTGCCCGTTTGTCCAGTGGCCAGTAGGCCTGCGATAGTGTGCTTCACTTTACCTGTCCTTTATCCTTGACTTCTGCACAAGGGGATGTCAGCTCCGTAGGTTTTCCTTCATCTGCCTTTTCATTCTTACACCACGTGTCCTGGTGATGGACAAGCAGTAGGAAGGTGACATTGCCCTGCTTCTTGCCAGTGTCTTTCCTGCTTATAGATTAAGACAGGAGTGTATTGATTTCCTCTCCGTAACTGGAAGCTGTCTTCACAAAAACGTGGTCTTAAAAGCCTTTTGAATTGGCCAATTCATAATTTATTACTGTTCGGAAGAACTTACTATTTGCCGGTGGCAAGTGGAGTTCTGGAGCATTAGGGTTTTAATATTTATTCCTTACAATAGCACTTCCTGCAAAGGAAATTATTTCGTAGCAATAAGGAATTTCAGTGCTATCACAGCTGAGTTGGGACGCAAAGAAGGAAGTTTATTTTTCTATTTATTGATAAGATACAAGTTAGCATTAACTTGCTTAAGCTTCTATTTGTTTTTCTTTACTAATCTTGAGCTTCTGTTGGTTGATGTTTCTATTCAAATACCAGAAGGAAGTACAACAATGGAAACTACAGTTGAAAAAAAATTGTATTTGAAAACGAAATTCTGATTTATTGACATGAAAACTTCAGCATTCTTTTTTATAGCAGTACTGTCATTTTTGCAGTACAAATTCAGACACAGACATGAAGCAGTGTTCTTAAAATGACAATGAGTGCAGTAGATGCATTCTGCTAAGACCTTTTCCTACAGTGCATGAAATCACAAATCGGAAAATGATGAATAGGCTGTCACTGTGTAGTCTGCATCCTTTTGAAAATGTTATTTTTCTGTGCAGCTGTTAAAATGAGTTGTCATACCCAGACAACTGCTTTGCTTCTTCTGTTAGGTTTGAAGTAATTTACAAATACTTCTTTGACATGTTTTCTGGTATTTTGCCTCAAAACAGTGGAACTGTTACCATTTCTTTTTGGAAACAGTCCAACAGGTCCATTAAAAAGAAATGCATATTTGATTCCTTTTCTTTAAAGGAACAGAATGTTCTCTCCAATATCTGAAATATTTGTGCTTGTCCCTCTTTTTTAAACAGGCTTCTTTCTGAGACAGGAAGCTTTAAAACTAAGCATGGTGTTGTAGAAGCAATTAAAGATACCCATGCAGTAGGCCTGTTGCCATTTTGTGCAGTGAGGTGGCCTGAATTACCCAGTTTGTAGATCTGATGTAAAAATGTCCAGTTTTCTCTCTGTTAATCAGCAGCAATGCTTCCCAGTATTGTTTCTTCTGGCTGAAGCTGGAGTCTCCTCTCAAAATTAATAGCAGTTTAGATTTTGTTTTCAGCAATTTCTCATAATATCTTCTTTTGTTGTTTTTAGTTCTTAATATGTGTGTGTTGCAGACTCTGAGGACTGATGTGACAGCTCAATTTGGTGTTAGTTGCATACATTGCAAGCATTCTGCAAAGGGTAACATTGCTTTGTACCCCCCCTTCCCCCCGTGCTCCAGTGCTCGGCCATCCTGGTGGTCTCCGCCAGACCAGGCTCCAGTATCCCAGTGTATTTCTCATAGTGGAGTGCCCAGAACGGGGGCGGGTGTCCGGCGAGCCAGGTACGGCGCTGGCTGCAGTCTCTTGCAGTGAGAGCAGCTTGGTGCTGCTCCTGATGGTGGTTTGTCACTAGACCTAGACACCAGTGGGATAAGTAAATGTAAAATGCAGGGATTGTTTGTTTTGTTTTTGGTTTTTTTTTTTTCCTAAGCATGATTTATTTTCTGAAGGAAAGAGTTATGATAAGCACTTTTTTCAGTCATCCTTTGTGTATCTGAGTGCTTTCAGTTTTATGACTTTAATTATTAACTAAGCCTGTTCTTTCTTACGGGCAAGAAGAGAGACCTCTTTATTGGGTCAATTCATATTGTTTATTTTTAAGTAGAGGAGAGTGGTTACTTACTAGATGACTCTAAACTTCAGCCAGTGAGCTAGTATTGAGCTACAAACCAGAGCCCTCCCTCTTTAGTTTCCTCAGCTGAGGAGCAGAAGCGTGTTCCCTGATGTCGGAAGACTAGCAAATGGACTAAATATCTGTCAGTTTTGGTTCCCGATTTTCCTCAGACACGACGTACATCAGTCACTTGTAGCTGACCGTGGCCTCTGCCGAGCGGGCCCGGCTGTGTTCAGCCTGGCCTGTGGTGAGAGCGCAGCCATGGCGGGGGGGCGGGGGGCGGCCGCCTGCGAAAGCGCTGG
>VZTQ01004600.1:1043750-1087437 GCA_013400755.1 Pelecanoides urinatrix | reverse complement strand
GGGGCGGGGGGGGGGGGGGGGGGGGGGGGGTTCTGCGGTGCCTTCCCCGGGGGGCTGTTTGAGCACGGCCAGCCGCTCACCTCTCTGCTTGTGGGTAAACGACTCGACACATACCAGTGCTGGTTTTGGACTTTGTTGTTTTCAGCAGTTTTTAGAGAGCACTAAGGGTCACGCACTTCATCCCCAGGCTGCAAGCTTGCTTGAACAGAAGAGTGACTCCTTTCAGGAGCCTGGTCCTCTTTCGAAACGCCTTCTCAGGTTATTTCACCTGTGGCTCTTAGTTGGTGAGGGCAGTTCTCTCACCTTTGTCTTTTCTTCAGAAGTTGCCAGTATTCAAAATATAGTAATTTACTTAATCAGTAATCTTTATGATAGAGATTAGGAGTAAGTGATAGGTGACATGACTCCCTCTTGAGATGTTTCACTAAGCTGCTGTCTGCTGCAGAACGTAGAAAAAGTAATGTGAGCTCAGTGATCCGGTCCTTATTCCTTTGGGTGACTTGCTAGCCTGCCTTTTGCTAGTTTTTCTCTTGTACCATTTAGAGATCACAATCTATCGTCTCTCAGACTGGGAAGGATATGTCCCTAAGGAGGCAAGTACATTTCTTCATGATGAATTCATGTATCAACACAAGATACCAGACTTTGCCTCAGCAAATCCAGAGCCGTTGCTTATAGCTGTAACAGATGAGCATAATTTCAAACATAAATTTATGTTCCTCAGAAAAGCTAACACAATCGCACCAAGCTTAATATATTTCACAAGTAGCGGGCAGGAGCTATTATTCCTGGTACCTCTTATGATGCATCTGCAGAAGACTGTCTTTGAGTGGAGAGATGTTGTTAGCCACACCTTTGTGTTTATGCTTTCTCAACCTCCTTTGGAAGAGAGGAATTTTTTGCTGTCGGATCCGATTATGGTGCAAAGAAATTTGCTAGGTAATGTGCCTTGCTCTCTGCCTGCCTTATAGTAGTGCCGTGCTTATGCTGGGAGGGAGTGAAATCTTTCTTAGGAGAGGAGAAGGAAATGCAAGGCAGTCTATTCCAGGTATATTTGATATAATCCTCTTCCTTGCAGGTGTTTGGTGTATTTCCCACAGAAAAACTTTCAAGGAAACAGAAAAATATAATCAAATATTTCCCACTAAGGTTGAAATTACATTTTGCACTGTCAGACTTCTTATCAGAAACATCACTGGCAGGAGGATTGGATCCCTTGCTTGTGGGGAATTAAGTGGCAGTCTTGATACCAGTGTTAGTAATGATTTTGCTGGTATTAATGGTTCCACTTTAAGAGTCATCATCATAAGGACATTTATTCTTTCAGCGTGAAAAGTTCCTGGGGTGCTTAGCAGGCAGGCCATTCCTAGGTTTCCCTGGGCCTCCTTTATTTGCCTCTGATGAGCTGTTCTGTAGGTCTTCAAGGCTGTGGCATATGAGAGTTTTTGTATACGTGGTTTGGTTTTTGTGATCCTTTGAAATGGTGGTAGAATCTAAATAAATGAAAGGAGGTGTCGGAATCAAGGATAGGACAGCTGTCTACAAACCCAACAGCAGGATTGAGCAAATTTTGCCAATACCCATCTGTCAAGTGTGGAAGAAGTGGTACAGCAGAGAAAGAAGGAACTATAACCAAAACCTTTTACTACTTTGCATAATATTTCTATGGCAAGATAGTCGTGTTTGAAAAGTCTCACTACGGAAAGGCATTACTTTGTGGCACAGGATCATCTCCCAGTGCTGCGGACAGGTGGATTTTACAGATACTTCAGAAGTTTGAGTTGACTTTGTTACCCTAGAGAAATAATACAGGTCGTCTTCATCCCAACCTTTTCACTTACTTTGTAAGTATTGAATTCTGTTCAGTGGCATTGCACTGGTGTTTTTAGAAACTCTTAGCTGCTGAAGCTGAACTCTGCTCTTTAATTCTTATGTGTGTTTTGCATTCCTCAAGTTCACACACAATTTTTGATGCAATTATTAAGCCAAGCTTTAGGGATTATCCAAACTACACTTCTAACCTGTTTTTTTTGCATCCATTCTACTTTTTTATATTATTTTTGAATAAATAAACTGCTAAATATTTACTACAAAGTATATGAATGCCAATATCTTTTGGCATGTCTATAGACACTTCAGCTGTTTTTCCTTGCATGTTGTAACTGGTAAATGTTTAATGTCATTGTACTAAATGGATTAGGGCTGTTAGAGTTTAAATTTTCTAGAAAATACAAAAAATCTAACTGAAATTTGAAAAAAAAAAACAAACTAATGAATGAAAGTGACTTTTAAAGTTCTCTCCATGAGTCATTCAGTAGCTAATAATTAATGCCCTACTTGAAAAATCACTTAAACAAGGATCAAGTGAAGATTATCTTTGAAGTTGTATATATGTTTGCAGAATTTGAATGCACACTTGAAAAACCTTGGAAAACCATAATGCTTTTATCTGCTTTTGAAGATACTTGAACTAGAGAATTTATTCAAGGCATACAATACCAAAAAAATATTTACTCTAATGTTACAGGAATCCACATACGGTTCTGTGCACTTAAGCTCAGGTTGTTAGAGGAAGTGTAATCTGAAAGTCTCAAGCTTATGTGTAAGTACGTGTTTTGGGAAAAATGATAAGAATTAGGCCAAATGCCTTTGAATTCAGTACCTGAATAGTAAAAATGCAGGATGTCTGCTGCTAAGTGATTGTCGACACTCTACTGTAGAGACTTTTATGTTGTCCTGCAGTATCTATGAAATTCTTTTTGAGCCCTGCTAACTTCAAAGTTGTCCTTCAGTGCAGTTTGTCAGAAGCAAAAGTGCCTTCAGATTCTGGATCAGGCTACGGAAACCATAGCTGGCACTTTGTATAATGCTATCCTTTTGTTCAGAAGTAAAAGAAGCATACAGCAGTTTTCCTATTGAAGTGACATCAAACCCAGCTGTCTTCAGGAAGTACGGAGCTGGTTGCTGGCACGCTGCGATGGTCACAGCTTTGGTTTCAGGGCTTCGTTGCACAATATGTTGGTTTCAGCTGTCCCCTGGCTTTTCGATCTGCTGCCCGTGCAGCAGCTTGCCACCTTTCATTTACACCAGTGCAAGATGGTGTGCTGTAACGTAAAGTAAGCCACTGATGTGATACAGATTAAAAATAATCTTCCAAAAAGAGGAACCTGAGACATTGGGCAACTGTTCCTCCCGTTCTCAAATCCTTTTCTGTAGAGTCTTATAATGATGTGCTTTTTGTATTAATCAACTGTAACTTGAAGTTGTAGGGAGAAGTGGTGCTGGCCTTGCAGGTCAGGAGCATTTAGACATCCATTATATAAACCATGTGAAATCTAAATTATGCAATTGCACATTCCTTTTAATACCTAGATAAAATCAGCACTAGAATGCAGAGTGTCTGGCTAACCCCAGGCAAGGCTGGGTGGATATTAGAAAAAACGATTTGGGAATTTTTTTACATCTTGTGTTACTGAAGGCTTCTTTCTTTAGCTGAAGTTAGTCCACAGCCTTTTTTGAGATAAGGTTTTCTCCAGGCTTTTGGTTGCTTGCGTGTCAGCAGTTATAAAAACACACTGAAATTGTGTATAAGCAAAAGATTGTGTTTCAGACAATTAGTGAGTAATTAGGATTTCATGAATAGTTATGGTGGATTGATGCAGTTTCATGAGTTGCCAAATCTGGAATACGTTGCCATACATCTTTGGAGGAAAAAACTGAACTTAAAACAGCATGGGATTCTTTCTTGGAGTAGATGACTTGTTCTAGGCCTTAGTTCTATTGAATATTTCATTGTAGTGGCTACTTTTTCTGTATTTCTTTTGTGTGCAAATACCTTCTATTTTGCAAAAGACAAATAATGGGGAGTTACTGCAATTTTATTATTTCAGGCTCCTCAGTGTTTTTGAGTAACCTATTTATAACTTTTGCAGAAAAAGTTTGTATAGAGACCTCTTCAAAATCTGGTTAACGTTTTGCTGATCCTTGGAGAAGAGCACAAAACAAAGAATGAGAATAAATTCTGATGTAGTTCTGTGGGCCAGGGAGAGCAAGGAGGGATGTTGAGGAAGAAGTGCCAGAACCTGGTCTTAGAAAAATTAGAGAAAATACATAGGTATGCTTGGAGAAAAGTATTGAATGTTTAATTGAAGCTTATAGCTTCTTTTGAATCTCCAAACCTAATGTATTAGTATTTAATGCCAGTGAATTTGTGGCTGTGGGCTTGTAGTTTTTTGGAGTTGCTTATTTTTAACTATTCTTCAGTTATGTGTGCTTCGATATGTGGTATTTGTGTTTGTTGCTCAGCCACTTTTCTCAAGCTGGAAGCACATATCCGCTGCTTCTCTTCCTTCTATTCCTTTTTATTTTGCTTGAGGGTTAAAGGGCTGCAGATCTTTTCTAGATCTTAGGGGAAGAAAAAGGCAATAAGCAGTAGTGCATGTGTTAAGCGGTAGTGGATATGAGAAAAAAATTGATCAGGTTTTGAAAAAATGGCTTAATGATCGAGATCTTTAACTGGCTGCAGTGTCTGTGTTTCTGATGCCCATTAATGTCCTGTCCTTCATACAGCTTTTTAGACACCTTCGTGTTGAGGGTTGTGCTGTCTTCTGTCTGGCACGTCGAGGTAACTAAATTTGGACAGAGCTGGTTTCACATGGAGCCAGCAGCAGAGATCTGAACCTAAATTCCCTCTGGGAATCTAGGAATAACCCTTGAAGTATTTTAACTTTGCACCAGGCAACCAAGTTGCAAATGTAGTTAATCTTAATTTAGGCTAATTTTTTTTTGATGCATCAAAGTCATCTAATTATTACCTTAGGCTGAAATTTGCTTCTGGGATGTTGCTTATCCTACCTTTAATCTGAAATACTGTTAACGGGCTTATTAATTGTGTAGGGGAGAACGGTATGTTTTCTGCCTTGTTTACCCATGAACATAATGCAGAGAAAAATGTACAAGTTATAATGCTGGGTAAAAAAGCTGCACAGTGTGAAGTGTAATTTGAATTTTATCTTGCACCTGACTTGGGGTGTCCACACAGTGCAAACGCTTTTGGAAATGATACTCCATTTGAACTACTTGGCTTGTAGGAGGTGTGTGCAAGCTGGTTCAGGGCTTTGAATCGGAGTGCTGATGTAGAAATAGTGTGTTGTAGGGATGCATCAGTTAGCTGTAAAATGTCTTGGCTGCTTATGGAGTCCTTGAAGTCAGCTGCTGTTTATGTGCTTAAATTCCTTGGTTAAAGTGGTTCTGATGGATGTACAAATTTGAGCAGTCAGCAGTGAAATGAAACTTTCTAAATAGTTTGTTTTCCTTTTACAAGTCCTATAAATGAACAGATGAGTGAATGTGAAGAGGTTTCTTTGCATCTGCTCTGGAAGGAAGAAAAGTTATTATAATCTTGACCCAGTATTTTCCCCTCAAGTTTTCATTTGTGATGTTTTCTTTATATGGGAAATAAAAGCTAAAGGGGCTCTTTACTAGGTATTGAGACAGTTTCTCAGGTAATAAATACTACTTAATGTTTCCATTATACAACAACAAAAAAAAAAAGCAAAAAAAAAAAGCTTGACATATGTAATCCTCCTAACTGCCTGACAAAATCCAGTTATTTAGGGTAGCTTTTGGTATCGTTGTAGATGGAAATGGTCTGAACAAATATGTAGTGCAGGACAAGTGTCCGTGATGCAGTGGAAGCTCTGAAAACTTGTTGCTTTTACTTAGCAACGAGTTCACTGTGTAGGTAACGCAATTTAAAGTTTCCCTTGAGTCTTAAATGTACAGAGGAAAAACTGTTTTGCTTCGTGATGCATTAAGATTAGAAGTGCAAATAGGTTCTATCTAAATAGGTTTATTTGGAAAATTAATTAGATGAACCATTAGCAATATTGTTAGTGCAAAAACAATAATAGTAATTGTAGCTGAGAACTTGAGGTAACTTATCTTAATTTAAAAAAAAAAAAAAAAAAAAGAAAACCAGTACCTTGCTCTTAGTGTCTGTGTATCTTTCTACAGCCAGTTTGTCATAGCCATATTTCTGATGTACACATTTTACTGTTAAAATTATTATTTTGCAGGCAGAAAGGATTTATCTTTTGGGGTATTCGTTGTGAAAGTTAATTCAGAAATGTTTTAGGAGAAGTGATTGCAACCATTTGCAGCAATATCAATGATAAGCCTAATGACTGCTTTAATGTACTATTCAAGCATTGAGATTTTTCTGCTCTGGGCAAGAATGTGGAGTGCTAATGTACTGCACACATCCAGTATCTGCCAAGAAAGGCTGAGTGACCATATAGTTACAGGCATGGATGGAGACAGCCGAAAAACAAGCAACACTTGTAAGCTGAAGGTATAATTAAACCTCCTATTAGGCTGGGAAAGGGCTGCATCGTCCAGCTGGTTAGGAAATAAAGCCAGTTTCCATCTGAAGTAAGACATGATCTGTAAGCCTCAGGTGGAGCATTGCAGTAAGGGGCTGGCTGCCCCTTACTGCTGGATGCTCTTTCACAACCTAAGATTTTTTTTTTTATTATTATTGATTCAAATTCTTTCAACTCCCAGCTTGAGCTGAGCAAGTAGGAACTGTGGAAAACGTTACAGCAAGGCCTAACGTAGCCCCCAAACCTTGCCTAGCTGAATTTAAAACTGCATTTGCCATTTTTTTTAGTAAACTGATTCTGCATAAAACTGGTACTTTCAGTTTTGAGGGGCAGGTGTAGAGAAAGTGATTAAAATACATATATATATTTGGGGCTCAACATATTTATATTCAGCAAAATAGTTTGCATGATGTGCAAGTTTTGCAAACCTTCATGGTTTGGTACTCAGAATGGTGCAGGGATGAGTCATCAAATTGCTACAATTACACAATTCAGTACTCATTGTCCTTGTAAATACAACATATTAATATAGGATGGATACAGGCAGGTTTTGATTACTGACTCTTTACTCCAGACACTCAGAAAATTAAATGAGAGTTAGGGTGTGTTTGAAACAGTTACGCAAGGACTATGTTAGACATGATCCCGCAGTACCTGTTGAGGTAAGCCCGCCCCTAAGAAGTAATAAGCTATTACATATTTACAAAAAAAAGCCCCAGCCATGGAGGAATTGCATTGGCTGATGGATCAAAAGCATCCTCCCCATCTAATTTTAGACACTATACCTGCTGCTGAAAACACTGGGTGTCTCTTGGGATTGCAGTAGTTGTATTTTTTTTCTGGTGATGTCTGTTTGCTGAGTGGAAATACAGGCATGCTTGAAAATAGCTGGTAATTTGGACAAAAGTCGCGTTATTTTTTTCTTACTACATCCTAAATTGACTGTTAGTTTAATCAGTGAATAATTTTTTTTTTATACTAACCTTTATGAGAATCTGTATTACGCTGTTTCTAAAGTTCTAAAAGCAGCAGGATGATTTTACTGTTACGGTTCTTACTTCATCGGCAGTTGTGCTTTGCAGGTTGGGGTATGAATTACCGAATTAGCTGCTCCGCTGGGTAGTTTCAGACTGCAGTTTGTACATACAACTGCCCGTTAAAAGGATCACCAAAAACTTTGCAGTGGAGTCAGAGCCCTTGCTTCGTGTTTCGTGGAATTGGATCAGAATTGTAATTCTGAACTGCTGACCATTTTCGTGTATAATTTCATTTTAAAAACAAGTTACGTGGCTTAGTCCTCCCCGGACACAGCCCACACTGATCTGACTTCTGAGATTAACTTCATGGTAAGACAGACATTCTGAATATTAAGAGATACACAGTTCTGTATTTATAGAAGATCAGCAAATTAATTTTGTAATGAGGTTAAGGTGAAGACTGATACTTTAGAAACAAAGTTAAAATAGCGGTACTAATTGCTAGTCATCAAAGCATTAGTGATTAAACAAGATAACCTGTTTAGTACCTGCTTGTATTCTTTTGAACCTGCGAAAAGAATTGTTCTGGAACATTTAGGTGAAGAATGACTTGAGATTTTCTTTCTCTGAGCAGAGAGACAGGAACAGGCAACTATTGGTTTTGGGGGTTTTACTGATCTGGACAAAACTTCCTTAAAAGTAGGCCCTTGAGAGGTGTCGAACTGGGTATGTAAAAGCATTAGGTATCTTTTAAAAACATCACATCTACAACTTGTGGTCAAACTGTGGTGTTTGTTTTTAGAGACTTTAAACACAAACTGGATAACTAACTGCTGGGACTGAATTTACCCTATCTTCCTGTAAACTTCTTGGTGGTTAGTCAGAGGCCAAATAAAAATGAGGCCTTATTTTCAGTATGAGGGGTTTTTTTCTAATTTTGCCTTCAGCTGTTGCATCTTTGTAGACTCTTTTAGTATTTCAAGTATATTTTTGTTTGAACTTCCAGCAATAACTACACTAAAATAAAACCTGGCAACTGGGAGAATGGCTAGCTAGGTAAGAAATGAAGCATATTGAGCTTAATTTGTCCAGATCCCTAGTGCTTACATAAATAGTTGAATTCAAGCTGAAATAAGCAGTTACTAATACAGATGTCAAATATAGACATGTCCATGGTCAGCAGACTTAATTTTCAAGTTAGAGTCATAGACTGTCTCAAGTTGGAAGGGATCCATAAGGATCATCAAATCCAACTCCCAGCTCCTCGCAGGACTACCCAAAACTAAATCAAGTTTAGTTTGATGAACCTTAGAGCTTTGTTTTCAAAGTGCTTTTTAGTGACTGTGGACAGTGGATTGAGTTTATCTACCACCAAATATTTTCGGAAACTCTTTATTTGGAAAATCATTTGGGGGCTCTATTTTCTACTTTTCTCAAGGGATTTTTTTTTTTCCCACCCTGCATAAAGGTATGATTATCTCACTAAATTTAAAAAAAAAAAAGTGTATTTCATCTTGTTACATAACTAATGGAGAAATATTACAAGGAACTGTTTTCTATAGGCAATGTGAGTGATGTTAAACCCATAGCAGGAAGTATGTTTTTGGTCGTGATATCTTCTTTGTGAAGTCAAACATCTTTATTGCCCAGATTTGAATAACTGTTCATACATTTGTACGCTTACTCCTTTGATACGGGAATGTACATAGCCTATGGCTAAGCTTATGAAGAATTTTTTTGAAGTGATGAATCTTTGCTGTGGTTAGGATAAGCACACTTTGTCAGTGACCACCTATTTCTGACCTGGCACTTGGAAGCACTGTAGTATTTTTGCATTTCTTTGCAGACTGGTATATACAGATTTTGAGGGATGTGATAGTAAGGGATTTGGTCCTTGCAGTGAGAAGAGTTGATTCCCATCTTGTGCAGTTTAAGTTAGTGGTTTTCCAACTTCGTTTAGTATTTGTGCTACAGTATATTTTTATTAAGAGTTTCTCAGTAGTTAAAAGAAGAAAATCCCTTCCCATCCCTGTTAATAAACACTGTTTAAAAGGTTCCTAGAATAGAAAATGTGACCATTACATCCCAAGGAGAGGCTTGCATTCATTTTGAAATGCTTTAAACCATGCAGGGTTTTTTGGCTATATTAAAAGCAGGAAGCCATGAGGGACACATGCTCATCGCTTTTAGATGGTAAAGATGGTTACCCAGCTTTCTTCCTTACTGATGTGGTCCAGTTGTCGCATAGGACGGTGGATTCCTCTCCTCCTCTGGGTGAATGTGTAATTAATACCTTCAGCAATCCTTGTGCTGGCAGAGCTGGTTTCAGAAGGCAATTTGAGTATACAGAGCTCAAGCTTAATCTGCTGTGTTTGACTTCAAGATATCCAAGTATGTATTAGTTATTTTTTATCATCTCTTCAACTTCTCTAAAGTCAGATGTAGATGTGATTTGCTAAAGGCGATCAGAGCCTGTTTAGCTCAACTGTTTTGATTCGTTTTGCTTATTTTGTAATTTTAACTGAAATTTCCTGGTATCTTTTCCAGTGAGTGGGAATTTTCTCAAAAATTATATTTTTAAAGACTTAGCTTGATCTTTAACTCAGACCAGAATTACTGGTGTAGTCTCAAGGGTAGTGGGAAATAGAAGTTCTTGTTTTCTATCACTTTCCCTGTCATTATAGCTGAAGATACAATAATTGAAGACTGCTATTCTTTTTTTCAAGATAACACAGCTATTCTCTAGTTTTATCCATCCATCCTTTTTGTCCTGTGAATCCATTCTTTGGTAGGGAAAAGTTTCTCATTGAAGAAACATAGCAATGTTGTCTGCCTTGCTAGGTGCTACTGCTGCTACTTGTGTGTCTTGTCCCAGTTTCCAGGATTACTGCTATCACTTCTATAATTGCTCTCTCGATACTGGAACTAAAACTGGGTTAAAGAACAAAGCTGCACCATGCTGTTTCTCTTCAGAGTTAATTAAGTGACTAAAGGCACTCCCAAGTCCTGAAGCATGGTGCAAACCTAAGCGTAACTTGCCTGTAGCTAACACAAATTTGGTAGAAATCTGGTTAGCCTGTACAGGTTTGATAGATTTCTGCCAGAAAAGATGCAGCTTTTTTTCATATATCTGATGAATGGGGTGAGCCTTGCAGGCCGAGTGCTGTTCATCTACAGAAAAACTTAGGTGCTTTTTGCACCTAATGTCATACAATCATACATATGTGGAACTATTACGCTTGAGACGCCAGTTTTAGTTGCTATCGGGTATCTAAGGATCTTAATTGAAACTGTGATTTATGAAGCTTTATAATACCTACAAAATTTTTTGCCTTTGGGGATCATTCATAGTGTTTTTTATTTTGGAAGCTTTTCATAATCTCCAAAGGAAATGAGCTTTATGTAATTATGCTGCTTGTCAGTACCTCTTTCTCCCCAAGTGACTTATGAACCTGTTTGCCATGTTCATCTGCATCTTACAGAAATCCTAAAGACTTGAGGTATTGTGGAGCAGAAAGACTAAAGAAGGCTTGAAGTTACTGCAGAACTAGGCGAGGAATGTGGTATGCAAATATTCAGGAAACAAACTTTTAAAATTCCACAGCTTGTAGAGCAATTTGTAAATTTTACTGCCATTGCTGGTTTTGCCATTAGTGAAAATAAAGTCAGAGGCCTTCTTCAGTGTAACTTTATTCAGCTGGGTTATAACAACTATAAGGCAACAGAAAATATCTATGCTTAGACCCATTGTTATCACTTCACTGTTGCTGCCATTCCCAGTAGGGGATGGAGAGCGCTTATTCCGGGCTGACTAATTAAGGAATGACAGCTGGTTGGAAATATCATTCTACTTTTGCAAGAGTTGTGAGCAACTTAACAAGAATTTCTGGAAAAAATGAACTTATAAACAGGATTAATTGACAATATTTAGAAGCTACACTTCCACTGTGAGAAGGTGCTAGGCTCTTGTGGTTGTGGCGGTAAAGAATCAAGCCTGTTCTTTCAGAGTCTGCGAGTGCAGGTCAGTCGTATTGCAGGGGTTCATGGCCCTGCCAGAGCAACTGAATGAGAGATCGTTTGCACCAGGTCTTGATGCTGTTCAGCAGCAGAGCTGCAGCGAAATGAAGCGGAGTCCGCTTTAAAGCTGCTTGGGAAAACTGCGGAGGCGGCCAGCATGGTAGCTTTATGTAGAGGGTGGGTGGGGTAAACAACAAGGTACAGTTTGAGAGAAGGGAACAGCATGATGAAGGGAAGAGTTGAACTTGTAGATGCCTATCTTCCTTCTTGCACAAGAGCTGGAGGCCTTCCTGAGCAAGGACTAGTGACACCAGCTGTTAGGAATTTTGAAATTCTTCTTTTGCCAAGTGCTGTGGATGTGCAGGACAGATTAGAGTTGTCTAATTGCTTCTTCCAGAAAACAGGACAGGATCCACCCGGTCATCTTTTAGTCTTCAGTAGGTAGGCTTAAGTGCTTTAGAGACACATTAGAGTCTGTGTACAATGTGTAAAATCCATTGAGTTAGGATGTATGTGATCTGGGAAATAACCCCAAAAATTAAGTGTTTAAGACACAAGTAGAGAGAATTTATTAGGAAGAGAAGATATAATAGGGAAAACAAGCTATATATTTGGGCGTAGAAAGAACCTTCAAGCTCTAAAATATAGTAAGAAAATGTGGAGTGAGTGTAGGATGGGAAGAGAGAGAAAAAGCAATAAACACTGTAGTACATAGCATTAAATTAACGCAGCTACCTACTTCCCAAATGAATACATAAATATAATGTTAAATTTCCAGCCTAAAAATCAATCCATGTAGTCAGCCCTCACATTCGTGGCCCAGATGTTGAGAGGTCATGGAGGTATCTCTCAGCAGCAGTACTGCCTGTGCCAGGTTGCCCATTTGTGGATCTAAGACACTGCCCTCTTAGCCAAGACTGTGCTCTGATGCTCTGAAGGAAGAGGGACAAGTGGAGAGGGGCAGGAGAAATGCAGTCATCCTACTTCTCCCTTTTATCAGTGGACAAGCCAAGGACGTAGCATCTCCTTAAAGTCTGCTACCCAGTTTTCTTCACCTAGGCAGCAGCAGAGGCACAGCGGAATTGAGTAGATGCACAAAGAAAACAAAAACTTGCTCTGCAATCAGTAGCCTAGTGTGGAAGTCTCATCATTTTGGTGAAGTTCGTGTTCTTGCATGTTTTGTGTTACAGTGCTGCTCTGCTATAGTTCTATTATATGTTCCTAGAATGAAAAGGTGTAATGTTTAGGAGCCGTTTCTTAGCCTACATCCCAGGGAGTTAGCAATGATCTCTGAGACGTTTACCAGTAAAGGAGCCAAAGAAAGGAATGGCAGAGTCTTGCCGTGACCTACCGAAGGAAAGTTAGGTTGGGACTAAATTGATATAATGTGGGATTTCTGCTGAATATGCTGACCCAAGCCATCCATGTTTGATATTCTCAATGAGAGTTCCTGTTCCTTGCTCTTAGCTCATAGGATCAATGCATGTATTTATCCTTCAACTACAAAAGGGCATGAGACGTTCCTTACTCATTCAAGCACATAGTAATTAAAAACACTGTTAACGACATATAATCACTGTAGTGAGTATTTCTACACATTCAAATTTAAAGTGAAATTTAAAAAAACCCCTGTGTAATTCCCTGGAGTAATGTTTGCTGGTGTGGGCCAGTTGGGTATCAGTAAGTCCATGGCTGATTTCTGCTCCCTCTTGTGGCACTGTGCGGTGGGAGAGCATCATTCACACAACGTTTGCACATCAGTGATAGTGCTGGTTACGAACAGGGTGTAGTTATGAATAACTGGAATGGCCTTCAAGAGACTCTAATTTTGAAAATGTGGAAAGAGTGGTTTACTTTCCAGTGTCAGTGTTGTGTGTATGTCCAGAAACACTAAAATATATATACCTGTGGAGTAACACAAAACCTTTACTGCCTATGTCCATTTTTTGTTTCCTCCCTAGCCACCTCCTGGGCTTGTATTTGTCATTGTTACGTGTGTCATAACCAGATAGACTTGAGTTTTCCCATCATGCAGTGGACATAGTTTTCATAATGTAATCTTTTGTCTGTGTTGCATGTTTTTTCATACCTAACTGCAATGCAGAAAAGGGTTCAAAGTAAACTTCAGACAAAGCACTGTAGTCAGGCGGTGGAGGAAGGCTTGCCTGTAGGAGTAATGCTGTTAATTTTTCAAGTTTTCTGCTTTTGGTGCGGTCCATCCCTTATGCAAGAAAGTGGAGGACATGAAGCAGTGAATACTTTTGAGGTGGAATTGTGTTTTGAATGGGGGCTGGATGTCGTTGTTAAGGGGTTAATCCATAATCTGTGATGGCAAGAGTAAAGGAATTGTGTGACTATTCCATCATGTGTTTTACTTGAATGTGTTGTTCCTCTTTCTGTTGAGACAGCTGATAGAGGGGAAGAAGGCTGAAATAAATACAGACGATGTTTTAAGACATTCGGTGTTTCATGATAGCCCTCTGCCAGTTAGCCAGTGTCTCCTGGGCATGAATAATCGGGAGGACAGGGTCGGTGGGAAGCTAAATGAGCAGTAATTGCCTAGGTGTGGGGTACCAATGAGTAGGTAGAAATAGATGGTAATTGTGGTATGGACAGCAAAAGGGAGCAGATAATTAAAAAATAAAAAGGGAAGAAATGAGTGAAAGATTTTGAAAAACTGAGGTAAGCTCTAAAAGAAACATTTGCAGCTGAATGTTTATAGAAATTCTTACATCTCATTCTCAAACAAAAGGGAAGAAAACAGTAGGGAGGAACAGTTATGATGTGGGGAGAGCACTGTAATTAAGTCAGGGTGAAGAAAGATGGTGACTGCCAAGGGTTACAGGACACAGGCTGTGGCAGTGAGTTACAGAGACGTTCTGCAGAGAACAGTCCCTCTTCCTTGTGGTAAGCTAGAGCTGGGAAAAAAATTCATATTCTGTTGCATGTAAGTAGAGTATAGTGAATTTTTTTTTTTTTATTCCCCCAACTAGACATATGCAATTTAACTTTGGCAGAAAGTGCTACTTGATTACTTTGAGTTTAATTACTTTGGCTTGAGTAGGATGAAAGTGAATTTATTTCCCAGTGAGAAAAGCATTGAAAGGCTGCATGAAAACCTGTCAGAGGAAATTGAAGAGGGGTTGGGGAGTTATCGTTACAGTAAATGGAATTGATAAACATGTCAGTTAAAAGGGGAAATTTTTTATAATACCCAGGTTTTGTGGCCAGAAATCTTTCATAATTCCATTCACTGGGAAAATGAATTTTATCTGTTCAATTGATTTGCTTTTTTATAATGCTTGTAGAAAAAGGAATTGCCATAGAATAAAAAAATTGAAGTCATAATCTTTCTTTTCCTAGCACACGTCAGTAATGGAGGATCAGAATGAAGATGAGTCTCCAAAGAAAAATACCGTATGGCAGGTAGGACTAACATTCACGTAGAAAGAGAGTTGGCACGTTTTCATACGTTCCTGCTTTTGAGAAACTTCCAAATCTTGCGTCTGTGTAATCATCCTTGTATGTAGTTGACTGTATCATCCTAAAATTAGCTCAGCCTTCAAGTGAAGGATGACGCCGGTGAATAATACTTGAGAAATTACTAGATCATCTCAGATTTTGTAGTTTGTGCTGACCTTGAAAGGACAATTCTGCGTCAAAGGATACTTGGGAATACAGTTCAGCCTTTCTGAGCATGTGACTGTCATTTAAAAGGAAAAATTCAACACCTTCACATGGCAAGAAGTTGCAACCAATTTGCTTTGTAGAAGTTTAGGAATATTTCAGAAAGCTGACAGTTGTTCCCCAGCAGCCCTCTTGGTCTCCTGAAGGGCTCAGAAGAGCCTGGAATCAATCTTTGGTTCTATTTACTAATTAGCAATAAGTCCTGGGGTGTTCTTCTTGTAGCATCCTTATTTGTAGCTAAAGCTCCCAGGATTTTAATGATGTTTTTATGTAGATGTCCCAAACATTGACATGAGCTGTTTTTCAAAAACAAAACAAGCCCTTGACATCGTGTAATTCTCAGTTTTCATTTATGCACAAGCAGTTCAACACTGACATGAGGGTCTTGAATTTTTGTTTTAATTAGGGTATTAATACCCGACCTTGATACATCTCTAAATGTGTATTCTTTTAACTGCTGGAACCCGTGTAAATAATTCGTGGAGGCAGACTGCAGTATGCAGTAGAGGCAAATAGCAATGTGCAGCAGAAATCACTGGTTTAATCTGGAAAAGTTTGTTCTAAGAAGAATTAAGTTCCTTGCTGTGTTTAACTGGTAAGAGGTGTAAGGGAATTGAAGTCTTTCAGTGTAAGAAGTAACTTATAATTATGAGCAAGGTCCTTTCATTCATCTGTATCTATGAAAGATGAAATTTGTATGGTGTAACTCATAGCTTTAAGAATGTATTTTAAAATTTAATTCTGTTGATTATTTCTTTGCATCATCTCACATTTTCTTCCTTGACAGAGATCTTATAAAGCTGTTCCTGTTCTTGTTTATATTTAAATACTGATACTCCTTTTCTAAAAACAGATAAGTAATGGAACTTCATCTGTGATTGTCTCAAGAAAAAGACCATCAGAAGGAAACTACGAAAAGGAAAAAGACTTGTGTATTAAATATTTTGACCAGTGGTCTGAATCAGATCAAGTTGAATTTGTGGAACACCTTATTTCACGAATGTGTCACTATCAGCATGGACATATTAACTCTTACTTGAAGCCCATGTTACAACGGGACTTCATCACTGCGTTACCAGGTAAATTAATATTTATTTTACAAGAGGTGTGTTTATAAATACTTTTTTTTGTTTAATACTTAGGGTGTATGCAAACTTTTTGGAACACCCTCCAGATTTAGATTGTCTCGTATGAATAAAGTGATGCTTCCCAGTCAAAAGAAGTGCAGGAGGGTAACTGAAGTCATTCACTTCTGTGATTAATTGAATTGGCCACTGGATGCCAGTGTTGTTCCATGTAAAAGTAGTTGTGAGTAGCATATCCTGAAGAACAGTTTGTGTTTAAATTGGAACTAAGTTGTTGTAAAAGTTGTATCTCTGCAAGCTCTGGTCTAAGTTCCTTTTTCATACAAACCCCATATGTGTAGAAAATACTGTAGAGGTGTTGTCATTTGTGAAGTCTTTATTACATTTTAGCTTTGTTCTGAGTTTCCCAAATCTTAAATAAAAAGCTACCTGCTTAGATGGGTGAATCTAGTTTGCCTGGTCTTGTTGCTGACTCAAGAGCAAAAGCACTTGTGGATTTTTATTGTATAGTCCAGCCATGATTCCTTCCTTCAGTTGCTCAGAACCTCTTCTTCCACCGGTCAGTGTAAACCTGTATCAATAATTCGAATATGAAATCTGTTCTTACACTTGCTGTATGCATTTATTCAAAAAAATACAGAGCAGTAATAGCTAGGTATATAGAATCTAAATTTAGCTTTCAATTTCCTGGTAAATTGTATATATTTTTCCATTAATTTCTGGAAGGAATTGTATCCCTGGATTTTTGCTGCTGGGGAGAATGATTCATTTGATTCTTTGAAAGGTAAATGTGTGCACATTGCTTCCAGAGTGGGAAATAAGCATGAAATAATTGGTCAAAATGTTCTGTTTGCCACTGGCAGTATAATAGCACGGATTCACACCTGCAGCGAGTGAGTAGTCTCTGGATGTTATCCCAAGAATTCCAGGACATGACAGCGCGTGCTGAGGGCAGATGAGGAGGTGATACAAATTGTAAAAGGAATTGGAAACTGGTATTTTTCTGAGCACAGGGACCACTGAAGTAAAGTTTCTTTGAAGGTCGGTTGTATTACAAGCTCTGAAGCTTTTGTAGCCATTGGTGTGCTTAGGTGGTCTCGCGTGTATGGGCTTTCCTGGTGTCTGGGACAGAATGCTGCTTGCATTTACGGGTTTCAGTTCTCTGTAGTGCTGCTATATTTTCACAAAACCTGGAGGAATTCAGCTTTTGGAGGTGGTGGTGGGATTTTGGCTCATCTGGTTGAAAGGAACTTCTTAGTAGTTGGAGGGTAATGAAGAATGTGGGGTAGGACACAGGAAGTGATACAGTCTCTCGTATGTGCTCTATTTTCTTAATAAAACAGGCTTAAAAATGAGAAAGAGGGCTATGAAAGGGAGGGAGTGTCCTTTCCCCCACACCTCAGTTTCACAGAAGTTATTTTATAGAAGACTTAGCTTGCTTGGCCACACACATAAAAATGTGCTCCTCATTTTGACTGCAGAGCTGTCTCCTTTCAGTAGTGTGGATGTTTCTTCCAGCCTGTTTTCAAAATACTGAATTTTGATTTCTCTAGGGAGTGTCTGGGATTAACTAAAAAATAAAGTGAAATAGACAGTCATGGTCATCATGGGCAAGTATGAACTTCAATTATAGTTTTATTTTGTTTGCTTTTGTTTTATACTTGAGGGCTGATGTCATGGAGATAAACAATTCTTTCATATTATATATCTATTCCTAAGAAATTTTTGGGAGCTGCATAAGCTGACACTTATTTACACCACATTTGTATATATAAATACATATTTATATTTACAATTTCTGTTTCTTTTGAAGATGTAAATACTGGGAACTGTTCCCATACTCAGCCTTTCTTAAAGGTAATGTGGTGTTTGAAGAACGTCTGTATAAATTTACCCAAGAACTTAATCTGAGTTGATTGAAATCAATCCCGCGTTGGACTAACATCACATTAAAAGATAACAGTAAAGTACTGCCTTTTAAAAGATAGTTTCACTTGTCTTGAAGAAGTAAAATTCCTTTGTTTTAAATGGAAATAGATTCTGCTTGCTACTGTCCCTACTGATTTTACACCTGTGAGAATGCAGGAAAAATGGAAAAAGTTTGTTGTATCTGGCTTCCCTTTGCTTCAGTGAAAAAAAGTGATAATTCTGGTGTGCTTTTCTGTAAGTGGTGGCAGAATGTTTAGTCTGCAGGGTCTGTTCTTACAAGTTGGGCTGTGGTTGGGCTCTTTCCTTTACTGCAAATCACCGTTGTGGCATACGACTGGCTGTATCAGCTATAGCTGTATGGCGTATAATTGTATCAGCTATTGCAAGGCCCATTGATCAAGTGGCTCAGAAGCCTGTACTCATTGTTTTTCAACATCTGCTGACAGTGTTTCCTCTAGCATGTCAAAAACAACTCTCAAAAGACAGTGGTCTATAATGGACAGCATAATTGCAAGAATAACTTATGTCACCTCTGTGCTTTTGTTTCTCTTAATCATCTTTAAGATGTTGATATTACTTGCACGGTCTCATCCATATTGTGCCCTTTCCTTAAATAAATTACAACTTTGACCCTTGAGCACTACCTTGTCACCCTTGATTAGGAAAGAAAATCCCTTCCATATCTGTTTTGTGTGTTACAAGTGTAAGAGAACTGTACGCTGTGTCAGGCAAGTAAAACCCTGCCAGGCTTCTTGTGAAATTTGTTTCTAAACTAATAAAAGCCTGTGCAGTTGCATGATCTAAGTGAATGCTTTGTATCTAATGTTAGTCAGTTTTATAGAGTTGACATCCCACATTTGGGTTTAATCTTCATAAAAAGTGATATTTACACATTGAGCTTTGAAATCCCTGTGGATTTTAATTGTTTTAATTTATTATTGAAATTCAACCAAACCTTCGTCTGATACCTATAATCAACAACAGCTGTAATTTTTCACCATTTTCTATAAAACTGCAAAAGCTCTTGTAGAGGCATAAGAGTTGGGAGTAATGTTTTTCTTTGAAAAGTGTACCAGTAAATGCTAGATGCATTTTACTAAATAAAATTGATAGGTTTTAATACCTATTTCAGAAACTGTTTATAAAACTAAATGCTCACTGTCTTTTAATGTAAAAAAGGTATATGCAGCTACTTCAGGCCTTCATATGTCTTAAACTTAGTCCTGCATGTTGTCTGAAATAATTATAGTGGGCCTATCTAAATATCTGTGCTTTGGACCTGTTCCTACTATGTTAATTAGGGTAAACATTTTACTTGACGTCTTTTTTCAGTGTGAACAATTTAAATCTGTGCACTTCTGCAAGCAGTAAAAATTTTAAAAACAGACTTGATGGCAAAGCAAAGCATTTGTGTACTGTGCTCAGTATGCAACTTTACAGGCTCAATTCATAGAAGATTGGCATATTTTAACATCAGAAGACACTTGAGTTTCTGACTTTTAAAAATCTGTTTTTAACTGTGACCAGTGTTATACAAAATTATGAAAATTATGCATCTTAATAAAGGGCTTCTGCCTAGTAATTCGCAGCTGATCCTTAGAACTCAATGAAATATTGGCTTCATAATCAACAGGTGGTATGTGTTAAAAGTGTACTGTCCCAGATGGATGTGCATACGTGTGTATGTTATCGCTGTTGTGGAGATGTGGTAGCTGATTGCAGTTAGCTTTTATTGAAAACCTTGGTTTAGTTCAATTAAACGTTAATGAGCATTTGGTACTAGGATTACACCACAAGCAAGAGTCTGAAAAAGCCTTGGGTTAATGAAATTAATAAAAACAAGCGGAGCACTTGTCATTTGGTTTTTGTCTCTCCAAACACTTGGTCTGATAGGCAGATCCTTCTGCAGATAGGCACTCAAGTCTAAATCTTCTTGAGAACATTCCTAACCTGTAGAAAACAAAAGTCACCTTAGGAAGGAAGATTTTCCTTGTACTTTGAGTTTATTTGGAGATCTACTCTCTTTAGGAACCGTTTTCTAGCCCTATCTGTAAATGCTTGGTGTGTATGTTACAGTGAAATGGTTTTTTTAAAAATTGGATTTTGAGAAGGACTTGGATCTTAGCCTGATACTTCTGAGTTCTGCACATGCCACGGAAGGGCACCAAACACATTGTAATACCCAGTCCTGTTTGCACTCTGGAGCGTGGTCTCTGTCGCACCCTTTCCCAAAGTGGAGGAGAGGCTTTGATTCGGGATGCTGGGGCCACGATGAGTTTTGTACCTCTCTTTGTCGCAGGAGACGGCATTAATGACTCCTGGTGCCTCAGCAGCGGTTTGCCAGCTCTGCACCTCTGCTTCAAATCGTCTTGTCAACAGCCAGAAATGGCAACATTGATCTCTCCAAGAAAGGCTTAGCTTTGGGGTGAATTGTTGGTGGTACCTTGGTCATTCAGGTTGCATTTCCAGACTTGAAGCATGAGAGGTGGCTTTGGATCCAGATTTTCACGACTGTTTTTCAGAGGATTGTTATTGCTCTTCCAAATGCAGTTATGTGAAAGACTGAACAATTGCAGAATGTTCCTGCTTTGTCGTGTATAATTCTTCTTAATCGGTTCTGTGCAACTACATTTAATCTGGAGAACTATCTTTTTGAAAAATAGTGTTTTACAAGGAAAAGAAAACTAAAAGCAATTGAACATGATAAGTTGATGAATACGCACATTGTATTACTCAGACATCACATTCATTTCTAAATAGGAAATCATAAAACCATGGACATCAACAATCCTATGTTTACCTCGTGCTAAAAGGTGAAAGGATGGAAAGCAAGCCCTGGTGTGTGCTGTCTACATCCTGACTGTGATACTTTTTTTTATGGTCTCAAAATTGTAATCTAAATCAAATTCTTCTGAAACTACTGAAATGACATGTACATTCTTACTCACACAAAGGATTTAAAATACAACATATGGATTTCTAATAATAGAATATGCTCTGTGCCGCATATGAAACTCCTAAAGTGTTTGTACTTGATTCAAAAACACTTGCCTGCTATTGAAAAACAAGTGATGCGGTAGTCCTAGCTCTGAAAGGCATTTCAAGTTCCACTCTCAAGCTGACCTGTTCAGTGTCTTCTGACAGGATGATACAGATATGCTAGAATAGCAGGGAAAAAACCAAAACCACCACCAACAAAAAAACTACAGAACCATGTGCTTGTTGAGTTCAAATGATGCTTTGCAGTATAGCCGTTTTATTAGGTTGGTTATTGATAACTTTACAGCTCCTCTGAGTTCTCATCTCTCTGTCACAGGAGGATAATCATTTAGTTTATTGCCAGGAGATGGCAGTAACAGATAAACTTCTAAAATTTTTTTTTTGGTGCGTGAATATAATTTGAACATCTTCTATTTGTCGCTTTCTCCCTTGGAAATTGTTCATTTCACATCTGACATGTTCATGATCTTTGCGTTTCAAAAATTGCTCAAAACTGTAAGCAAAGCGTTAGCAATATATTCAAGTGCCAGCATGGCTGCTTTGTCCCATAACCTTTCTTTAAGTACGTGGTTGAAATAAGTGCAGAGTTATGGTTCGCTTAAATGCTTTTAGTCAAGTCCTGCTAGGTTTCCCCCTTCTAAGAACATTAGTTTACATGTGTGATGGTTGTTTTAGTAAGTTATGCCAATTGAGCAAAATTATACTTCTCGACTTTAGCATGAGAAAAGCATCCAGTAGATGGGTATCTGTTCAGCACGGATCCTGCCGTCCCGTCTTTACGACTACTAGAGATAAATAGCAGTGTTTTGACCAAAATGTGCCTGCTAAGGACAGCTGTACAGCCGGTTTATTTGATGAACTTTGCATCATTCATTTGCTCATTCACCTGCAATCTTTCAGGTGCATGAGTAAAGAATTTTACACCTTAAAAGTGCAGACATTGAAAGATTTGCCCGTCATCAGTGTAGCTTGTGCTGCTGGCTTTTTTGAAACCCAGACATAGCTGGAGTGTGTTTTTCTTTTAAGAAAGAGGAATTAAGGTCATCTGAAAAGGTTAGTTTGATGTGTGCCTCTGCTCTTCTGCCATGCCACTGCTGATTAGAAATGCCTTTCATGCAAAAAGGACAGGACAGCATCCTTCTATCTCTGGGAGAGCTGGAAGCCAAAAGTCGGTGCTTTTGTCATTCTGCCACATTTTGCAGAAACACTGTTGCCATCAGAGAATCTGCATCTCTCTCTAATAATTTCTGGGTCTGCCAGTTTAACTGTAACCTACTTCTGTGTTCACTTTTAGTTTCTTCTAACTTCTTGCAAACTTGGCAATCATTCATTTTTCTATTTAATTAGTAAACTTGAAACATAGTAGTCTGATACTGGTTGAACTGAATTATCATTTCTGTTGTTTCATAGCACTACAGTCTCTTTTATTACCCATTGATTTGACTAAATATCCTTGTGTGAGATGAATATTAATACACCTTTAGCCCTGAACATGCTGGGAGGATAGTGAACGCACTAACTTACTACTCGGGAGAGGGAGAGGAGGGTGATTTAAGCTCAGATGTTGTATAATGGCTATTGAAAGAAAAATGGTGCAGTGAAATGGGAGCCTTAAACACCTTCTAGACGGGAACCTCAGTATAATGCTCTACTAATACAGAGTTTGCAATTATGGTGGTTAATTGCCATATCCTCTGCACTGTTTGCTTTGGGAACTACAATGCTTTATGTAGAAAATTCTTCCTCTTCAAAATGTAATGTGCTGTGTTCTGGGGAAAATATGTAGAGGACTACGTTGTGTGATTGCAGCGTTACAGATGTACTAGACAGTTAGTTGCTCTGTATAGGTTGATTTGAGGTTGTTGAACACGACTACTTTGTACTGAAGTCTAAAATAACCATTAGATCTCTTTCCGCTAAAACACAATGTGTGCCCTGTTGATCATACCTGTAACCTTTGAAATCAGAGAAATGCTTACTCAGCAGACCCCTTTGTTTTCTTTATTTTTATCTAGCTGTGTCCTCGGCTTTGCACAATGAATTAGCTTGTCTTGATACTCAAGGATTCATGATTTTAAGCTAACTCTTGAAAATGACCTTGCAATGATTATATTTTCCAGAAAAACCTTGAGAGCTGTTTCAAATTACATAACATCACAGTAAGATAAATATATCCCAAGTAAACAGTGTTTAGAATCTCAAAGTTGTTATTTACTAGAAAGATTGGGATATGGCAGACTGGAAGACCACTTTTACAATGTATTTAAATGCCCTGGTATTTTCTTCAAAGTGCTGAAGTAGGAGACGGTGCAGCTTAAAACTGCTGAGACGTGGTATTGTTAAAAGAGGCTTTACTGGTTTGGAAGTGGTTAGGTTTGAGATCCACCAGTTATTTGGACCTTGTTACGTTTCAGTTATTTGAATCTGTTGTTATGACTGGTATTGAAAAAATTTGTATAACCCCAATTTACATTGTAGGAGCTTTCACCATTCTTTAAAGCCTTTTTATAGTTCTCTAAATTAAGTAGAAGAAATGAACAAATGCTCTTCAACTACCTGCACTGGTTTCTCCTTTCTATTGCTGTTCGTTTTTATGAAGGCCATGCCAAATTTAGCATGCAGTGGAGGACTACATGAACACAATTTCTTAATTCTTTAAAAAACAACAGTAGTTTCTTTGATTTTTCAGGATTATTTGAAGCCTAAAGTAGGCTGTCATGAGATAAAGTGGAAAATTAAAAAGGTCGTCATCTCCTAGCTTGAAAGATTTTTTTCATGCTTGGCCAACTGGCATATGTTATTCATGAAAATGAAGTTATTCTAGATCTCTGATTTAGTGGAGTTTTTTGGGAAAGCAAAATTGCAGGTCCTTTGAAATAAGTAACAGACTTACCAGTGATTTTTTGTGGGACCAATGACACTGTAGTTGGAATATGAACAAAAAAAGTTTGATGGCTATTTTAAATTTAGTGCCAGTGTATTATCGAAGTGGTTTCTATGTATGTACATTTACTCAGTTACACTCAATTTTTTAAATCTAACACCCTCAGCAGGAGAGAAGATCTAGGCAAAGACCAGATGCATGCAGCGTTCCACCTGTTTTATGTCTTGATAGATCTGTGGTGGCAGCTTCCTGTATTAATCATTTTCATTGATGTGCTTATTCTTTCTATCAACTTCAGCTTAAGTACCTAGTGCTTTTGCATAAGTATTAACTGATATTTATGAAATAATATGTCACAGCACATTGCCTTACACAGACCTGGATCAATGGGCAGGACCCCAATTCAGGTATATTTGACTTTCTGTTGGCGAGTTGAGTGCATTGAATATGTAAATCTAACGCTACTATGAAACAAAAGGATCACAGGCGTTAATAAGCTGCTTCTGGTAGGTGGGATCTTCATGATGAAAGTCAGCGTTTCCCCAGTCCACTAATAACCATTACTTGTTGACCAACATACCTTATGCTGCAGGTGCCATTAGAGCAGGAGAGTCGCCCAGGTAGATGTTGGTTTTAGGATGTCTAAGTACTGCCAAAGGGCTTTCATTTGGAGTAACGTTGTTTTACTTGGGAATTTTCTTGTTGGTACGTTGCTGAACACTCATTCTTTGCCCTGGTAAAGCTGGCGTCATCAAATCAGCAGTACGCAAACTCGGACATCACTCCGTTGCCGTAGAAGGTAGTGTGCCCCGAGGGTGGCAGAGCAGCAGGTGCAGGAAAGACACTAGGATCGTATCTGTTCATATGGCTGTTGTAAATACATTGGGAAATCTTTGTGCAGCTAAACTAAATTTACTTTGCACTGGAATTTGCGGTGCAGAAGCTGAGCTGTTACCTCATTATTTGAGAGTTACTTGACACCTGCTGATCCTGAGGTTTCTTAGCTGATTCTCGTACTAGAAACAATTGCATCCATTGGCCCCAAAATAAATGCTCTATTGAATGTTACAGTCTGATATACTCAGCTTGAAGTTGTTTCAAAAAACTTGTCCATCGTGAACTTTTCTCTACCTAACGAGAAACCTCAAAACCCCTAGCTTCTGGTAAAAGTTACTCAGTAATAATTTATTTAAGTATGGAGTCTAGTGACAGTAAACCATGAATGGGGATAACTGCCTTAGATGTTAAAGCACCATTTGCAATTCATGAATTATTGTCGAACTCATTCTCATTGATTTCCCCTTCCCACACCAGGCTGCAGGGCGTGGTGTCTCTGGTATATGCCCTGCCACCAGAGCCCTGAACAAAATTCAGGAGTGGACTTGGCACCTGCAGATTACAGAAAGAACTTAAATAGAAAAGATGTCCTTGCATTTGATGCAGGAAAGTTTTTTCAGAATCTTTGCTCATGCTTCTACTGGATATGTCTGCACTTGTTCCTGTGGAGTTCTGTCTTCTGCTGAGTGGAATTATCTGTTGTTATATGTAAGGGAATAGTAAAAAAATCAATATTTTATTTTTTTATTACTGCTGCTTAGTAAAGAACCTGCTTGAAGATTATCATCTTTCTGGATCATGTAGCCCAGTGCATTACATGCTCAAAAAGTCCAGGATTCTGTGCCCAGAAGAAGCAAAATGCTTTCTGCTGCTTGCATACTGTGCTGAATTTTGGTTTGCGCTCGCTCTGTGGAAACCGGACAGTCTAGTAGGCAGGCTGTACTCAAAAAGGAGTAGAGAGTTAGAGATATTTTGGTGTACCTATTTGGATAGATTTGTAACTGGTGCTTCTATGTATGATAATTTAATTATCACATTGCTCCAGTGCCTTAAAGCTATGTTGGCTTTCTCTGAATGTATTGCAAAACTTGTTTATTAGTTTACTGTGAAGTGATTGATGTTTTGATTGCCTTTATTTCTTTATAGAACAAGGCTTAGATCACATAGCAGAAAACATCCTTTCCTATCTTGATGCCAGATCACTCTGTGCAGCAGAGCTGGTATGTAAGGAATGGCAGAGAGTCATCTCTGAGGGAATGCTATGGAAAAAATTGATTGAAAGAATGGTACGCACAGATCCGCTATGGAAGGGACTGTCAGAAAGAAGGGGTTGGTAAGTATCTTGACAATAACTAAATTAACCTTTTACAGTGTTCTCCTTCACAAATTTCCCTAGTGATGAGCTCTGCCGAAAAGTAAGTTTATAGTAAATCGGTATCACTGAGATCCTTATCTCTGCCATGGACGAGTGGGGGTAGCTACGGCGAAAGCTGTCAGCTCCCGTTTCTACTTTGGCTCTGTCCCCTGTCCTTTTGTGCACCAGTGTCTTCAATACTTGCTTCCTTGCGGTAAGTCTGTCTGCAAATTTGTAATTTCTGTTTTGCAGGGAGAACTAACACGTAGAATCAGCTCACAAAAACATGTTTTGCAGGGCTTTTGCTTGAGTGAAGTATTTCCAATTAAACTTTTTTTTGCTTAAAATGTAAAATAGCTGATTGGGCTGCAGAAGCCTCTCTCAGAGAGAAACCATTTATGTTTATGGCAATGGAGTTTTTCTATCCTTTACGAGTATCTGAAGAGACGAGGTATTCTGCTTTAGAAACCTGCTTTTCTGTGCTCTCTAGTGGTGTACCTGAGAAAATGCAAGGCGTGTTGTAAAGAGCAAGAGGATGACACCCTGCTGGCTAAAAGCCTTATGAAGCAGTGAACCCTAATTTGGAAAACCATAAGGAAGATACCTCTTATCTTTTTAGTCTTGGACATTTTAAATACAGCTGTCAAATTGTAACGTCACAAGGGTTACAATGGCAATACTAAAAATTCTTACAAGTATTCTGTGAGAATATGTCATAAGGTTTTGTTCTTTGCAGATTTTGAATTCCTTTAAAGTTTGGATTCTTTGTGGTAAATTGAAAAATATCTTTCTGGTTCTTTCTAGGGATCAGTACCTGTTTAAAAACAGACCAACAGATGGCCCCCCAAATTCATTTTACAGGTCCTTATACCCAAAGATAATACAGGATATAGAGGTACGTTTTCTGATATATAATATCTGCAGGAGAAATAATGTTGCATATTGTTAGTGTTTCAAAGATGGTACATGTTGGAGCAACGAAGCGTATCATACGTATCTGTACACTACTACTTTGTGAGCTCTGGCTCCTCAGGCAATGTAAAAAATACCCTCAGCAACTTACTGCCGCAGTACATGCATTAATGTGTTACTTTAAGTGTTAACACCATCTTTTTTGCATTTAAAGATTTTTGGAACTCTTCTGGGACTGTGGATTTTAATAAAATAGCTGGTTTAGGAAACTTACTACTCCAAGACTATTGCATGTATTGCTGAATGTTCTAATATATCAGTGACGCTCGTTTACAAAGTGATGTGAGGGTTAACACCTTAAGCACCAATCATTTAAAACGTTGCTCATTTAGTAACTTACTACTTCTAAATCAGTCACTGTTGCAAATACAGCTCTCTTCAGGTATGGGATTCTTTTTCCCCCCTCGAGTGGTTTGCTGAGAACCATCAGTCCTACAATGATAAACACAGTAGGGGTATTGGTGGTAAAAAGACTGTAGAAATAAGTATTCTTTTCTTTGATATAAAATTTTGCTTATCTTGTTTAAGAGTTACAAAGTTGGGCTTGCTCACTTATTTTAGAATGTTTCTGATAAATCAGGATCATCTTGGATATTCTGCCTACCAGCAGAAAATCTGTCTTGCTCAGTTTGCTGTGTACCCACCACAAAACTCTTAAGTTACACCACAGACTGTAATGGATTTATTTCAACCACGTGATGGATGTGAAATTATTGGTCTGAAATTCATTAGTGGGGAAACACGTGTTTTGATGTTTAAGACAGATGTGAACTAATGGAATCATTCTGCTATGGCAAGTGTGAGTTTGTGTTGCTTGGCACGCAGTAAACAAAATTATTCGAACTCTTATCTGTAAAATGTATCTGCTGGAAAACATAATCCAATTTTCAAATATTTTTTTATAACCCTTGCTACACAATTTATAAACATTTAAAGGTAAAGAACCAAGCATTAAATGTAGCCTAGGCAAAATAAGATCAAACTTGGTATTTACTTGTGAGCTGTCACGAATGAGTATGCACCACCACATGAGCTGAATGGTACACATTTTATTATTTGAAGGGAGATGTCTACTCACTATAAGGAACAACAGAGTGATATTGCAATCCTAAGAAGCCCATGGGATTAAGAAGAACTCTTAATGTGATATTTTCTTGCTTTCTGCAAAATTCTGGCACTGTTTGGTAACGAAAATGGGCGAAAAGCGGTGTGAAAAAATGACCTTTGAGATGAAGACTTTGAGTAGAACACTGAAGGAGTTCAGCATTATTATAATTCAGATTTTTAAGTTATTTTTCTGAAACTCATTTGTTTAGGTGTAAGTGGAACATTGGTATAGGAATTCTTACGATTAGAGATGGGAGCGTTCCTTAGAGATGTTCTGAGGCCATTCAGCCTTTGAACTGTCACAATCTGCTATTTAATACTTTCATTCTTTAGTTGCCGTAGATGTGCTAGTACAGTGCACAGAAACAAACTCCTGAACTGGACAGTTTTTGCTAGTATGAAATAAGCAGGAAAAAACCAAAACCCTCAGGTTTCGCTTGTTGCTAATACATTAAATATAAAAATTTTCAGTCTCTAAATATCTGGGAGTGGGGAAGGAGTATGCCACTAAAAATATATCATAGTAATGAACATGTTTCTTGAAAAACTGCATTTCATTAAGATAACACTAAAGATATTAAACCTTCAAATTAGAAGAAAAATTTGCACTGCCCTGCCTGAAAAGTAAGGGCTCATGTATTCAATATGGATAGAAAATGCATCAGTGTTTGGAAGTCAGGAACCACAGTTTTATAATACTCTTTTGAACCCTAACTTTCTTTCAGAGTTTCAACTCATAATTTTTTTTTTTTTTCATTATATAATGCTCAGGTGGATGATGTGATAAATGTAGAATATGCAGAGTAAGGGGTTATCTCGTGTCAAGCTTTGAGATGGAGCTGGAACAGTAGAGCGTGCTGTATGTAAAACATGCCATACCACTAGTACTTAAAAATAGTAACGTGAGTAATGAGCGTGGGAAAAGAGTTGTCTTTTCTGCGGTGTACAAAGAGTAAACTGTAAGCTGTTGCCATAGTTTCTGCCCATTCCAAACTGCCTGGCAATCCAGCTACTTTTACATATGATTTCCATGGTTTCTATCTAATGCTTATATCCTTAACGATGTTCAATATTACTGGGGCATGCGGGAAACTCCTGTGTGTCTCAGACTCAGATGGAGGGAGGCAAGAATAGAGAAGCAGAATTCCTGCAGTTCTGTACTTTTCATTCCATGCTTGTGTCTTTAAACCTCTGAAAAACCTTTGGTCGTTAGTGGTTGTCAATCACTTGGGGTAGAATTTAAGGTCTTTGCTGCTTCCCTTACCGCTGTATCCAAGGCCCATGGATATTTTGGTAGAGCAGTAAAGCTGAAAGGAGCCAGGACCTGTCAGCTGTGGGCTCTTGCCTCTGAACTGCACTTTAGCAAAAGTAAGTGTACGCCTCTGTTTGCCCAAATTCAGGAAAGAAATGCATCTTTGTCTGGTCTTCTAGAGTGGTGAAGTCTCTCTTTGAAATCTAATGGCTACTTCCAGAATCATCACTGCTCGGTTTATACAGGCAGCGCGTTTCCTGCTCCTGGTTCTTCGAAATTGCTGACCTGGAGGGGGAAGGCAGAAGGATGGGGGTATTGTGCCACGTCAAATTTTTCCATGTTTACATATTTCCTTCAAGCCTTCTGAAATACTGCTGTTTTCCAGGTTCCCAACCTGGATTGGGGTTAGTGTTTCTGCTAACAGTCAAGGGTCCAATAATTTTTCCACTTCCAAAAGTCTATTATAATTTTTCTAATGAATCACCCTTTAAAGCACTCTTCACAAATTGCTTCCTTAAAGGACTGTCAAGAGAAGCTTTTAACATTGTTTAAAAATGTAGATCGTGAGTAACAGTAACAACAAAACTTAGCTATAAGGTTAGGAGCACTTCTTAACTTTTTCCTCCCTTTATTCTGTTTTTAAGCCTAAAATCATGCTCTCCCTCAGTTTCATGTTTTTCCCATTCCTTCATTTTTCAAAGCAATGTGCAGAAGCTCTTAAATAAGGCTTTCATCTTAGCTGTGATGAAGAATTTTGTATCTGTGCGTACCAAAATGTTTTTTCTTCAAATATTTGCCTGGACCTTCAATAAGATCTTCCTGTTTCTGTCAGAGGGTCAGAGTTTAGGGAGCTAGTGATGAGCCAAAGGCTACCATATTAGCATTTATATAATGATATAAGCATTTTTATAAGACATTTATCTTGTGTCCAAAGGACTTGATTTTTTAATATGGTAAAATATATTTGATGTAACACAAAAATCTTGTCATTCAGTATTTTACCTGTGGAGCACAAGTATTAACTAAATTCTGCTAGACTGTTTCTACTTATAAGAGTTATTAATTTACTGTGGCTGGTACTGAATTCGGTTGTGGGTAGAGATAAGCTCAAAGGAGAATGTGCTCTCTCCTTTGGATTGACGGACAGAATTTGAAAAGTAATCTAAAACCTGAATTAACAATTGGAAGGAAAAATGAGGAATGATAAATAGCAAATTTAAATTCTTTCCCTTGGGCTCTATTTGCATTTTGAGTCAAAAGTCCATGCAACCACAAAGTGTTGTTAGCTGCAAGGTAATAAAGGCAATGATTTGGCAAAGTGAGGTTCCCTTGCCTCTCTGAAAATTTATGAGTGCCAATATCTGTTTATTTCATGCCAAACACATTTTAGGAACATAATGTCACTTCTGAAATCATTGGATTTGAAAATAAGAGGACATTTAGCGATCTGAAACCAAATTCTTGGAAAGAGGTAGTTACTCTCCACCTCCACTGTGAAGCCAAATATTTAATTAGGTTTCATTTCACAAGAGGTGGTCCAGTGATTATAAATGTCTCCAAGTCAGATGTTGAATTGCCAAGCTTCTTCAGGAGCTTTTTTCAAGGGAAAACCTGATTTGGGGCTTATCCTAGAAAAGTGAACCTGGGTTTGCATGATCTGGTTGGTATCCTGTGCCTGGGTGCAGTCCCAAAGCGTTGTGGGGAAGGTCAGCTGTTTTAATGGGACTGTGTTAATCGGCACATTGCCAGGAGGGGAAGTTTAATACTGCTGATTCCAGAACCCCAAGTCCCTGGATTTTTTCCATATTATTTGTGAAGCTTGGCCAACTATTCTGTTTTCCCCTCAGGATTAGCACAAGTATCTATTTCTTGTGATGGGTTGAGAAGACTTATTTCATAAATGTTCCCCTTATCTTTAGGCACATGGCAAGTGCCCTCATCTTGTTTCCATGGAGACTTAGGTCCACCTAATTAAGATGAGAATTAAAATGTGATTTTGCTGAAGACTTTAGGAAAATGTGGTGCCGGGCCATCAGATAAACAGCATGTGGTGTTCTGAATTTTGGAAAAGTTCAGATTTTAGGACTGGAACTGAAATTTTGAAGCCTTGGGAAAATTTGAAAAGGGGGAAAAGTCAGCTCTCGCCCTAAGTCACTGCCAACATTGGGAGATCTTGTTTATGAAAGTTGCAGCGTATAATTTCTGAGGGAAATGGGTTTGTTTAGTACTGTTCTAATTAGGATGCTAGAGAAATTTTATGTGCTTATGTGGGGAGAATCTGGTCAACATTATACACCTAGAAATTTTTTCAGCCAACCTTTGAAATCTCTACTCCACAGGAACTTCCAAAGGACATTTAAAAATGAAACTGGCCACAGAAAGAAGAGGCTTTTGAGTGGCAGGGACAAAGTTCTTGTGGTGCTTGGCACAGGTTTTGGCTCTCACATCTGAACAGGGCAGAAGACTCCTTTCAGATGCCCCTCGCATGGGACAGATCCTTGACTTGGCTTTTTTTTGTTCACTTTGCCCACATCACACCTACTTTTTTCACAAACAGGCATAAAAGGCTGCCATTTTTCTTCTGCAGATTTGAAAGAGGGATTCATTGTTCCTATTTGAGTACTTCGAATGCCCCTGTGCTCTGATAGGGCCTGATAAGTACCTGTTTAAATATAACTTTGTATTTTTATGGTGTTAGGCATAAACTTAGTTATTGTCTCCAATGGAACCTAAAAGGTGCAATAATTTTGTTTTTCAGCAGCATTGTCCTTTGTCAGGTGTTGTGTATAGTCCAGATGCATCTGTCATTGAAGTGCCTCAGAGGGCCTCTCTTTTTCTGTTGGCTTGTATTTTTAAGATTTCCTCTCCAGATAGCTGTACTTCTCCTCTATCGCTTTGGTGTAAGCAGGAGTCAGCATTGTCCTAGTATATTTTGATGTTGCATCATAACCTGAAAGCTTGGCATTTTACTGTCTCTTAAGTGTGTTAGACCTAGTTGATGGAAGTTGGTGGAAATGCGGATCCTTTAAGAGAAAACCAGTGAGACCCATCCGTGGGTGTTACTGTGATCACTGCAGCTGCAGAGATGAAAAAGGTTTTCTTCATCAGATGCTGCCCTTGTACCTCTTTAGGGATCTCGTGCTTCGTGGCTGTGTTTGCAGAAGTGCTTGATAGAGAAGACAGACCTTTCAGGGAAGAGGGACTGCTTTGTTCATCTGCATCCTCCTGTTACGGGTTCTCCTGAGCAGGAGTTGAGAGGATTCTTTAATCCCTCCCTGGGGAAACAGAACAACTGTACTGTCAGATCAAAGATCTAGCACAGCATCCTGTCTCTTGACAGCATCCAGTAACAGATGAATGGGGTAGAGCATGGGGACACGATGCAGCTACATTTCATTTACGTGGGAGTAATCAAAGTTTCTCATTTCCTGCCTCATTTTCTGTCTCCCTCAACAAATCAGTCACCACCACCATCCTGGGCAGTAAGATAGTCCTAATGCTGAATTACTGTTCTTTAGGTCTGAAACTTCAGTTTATGTTGCCTTTTTTATCTGATTTGCCTAATCTCTCTCTGGGTATAACACCATTTTGACACTTAGAGAACATGCTGTCTTTAGTTCATGCGTGATGAAATGGTCACTATTATACTGTCAGCTTTCTCCCAGAGTGATATCCTATATTCCTTGTAGGTCAGTGGCCTTCTGTGCAGTTTTTGCAAGTCTTCTCCTGTTCCTCTGTAGGACATTAGCATATTCCACTCCAGATTCATCTCGCTCAGCATCGTAAGGTCAGTCTGTTCTTTTTAAATGTGGCTTTAAAAAGGGTTCAGCAAAGCCACAGCGAGACTCAGGAATAGTTTTGCTTGGTGGACCTTTGAGCAGCTGCATGTATATTGGATCAATCGCATGCAGAAAGAGACAACACTTCATCAATTTATATTGTCCACATTTGGATCTTATCTAAGCAGCTGTAAACATTAGGAACTTAATTTTTAGGTCTCAAATTCTGCCAAAAAATCATTATTTAATTGTAACACTTGCTAGGAAAAGCTTCCCGTTCCTTTTTCTCTAGAGTTGTTTAGATTTTTGGACTTCATTGTTTATGGCTTTTCTTTTGGTCTTGGAATTCATACTAAAAGTGATATTTTACCCCAAACTGATCTGAAAGCCCATGTAGAGCTCAGATGTTGAGTGGTTGTCAGTACTACACTCCTAGCTTTTTGGCCTTGCTTTAATTTCAGACTGTTCCTCAAAACATAGCCTGAGTATCCTGTGATTTTTATAAATCCAGGATAAAAAGCTAGAAGCCCACTTTTCAGTTATTGGAAGTCGTGTCGTCTCCCCCCCCTCCTTTTTTTTTTTTTTTTTTGTGAAAGTGGGCCTTTCTACTTCTATGAAACAAATTCTCACTGAATTTTAAATATATACTTACACCTGTATAAAAATTAGCGTATGTTATATGTTAGTGGGGTATAGTGAATCCCTATTTCTCTATTTGTTAATCTTCCTTCTGTGATTCTTCATGAAGGTGGTTTTTATTCTTACTTGGCTTTTCTGTTTGCATGAAATGAGGTAAATACCAAAAATGAGTTGATTGCTATTTTGCATTAATATTTGCTTAGGTTTACTTCCCTGCATTTGTTTACTATGGTACTGTTTACTACCTCTTCCCATGTAACATGGCAGCAATTTCTTCCATATAACTTTTTCTTTTCTTCTGGACTTTCACTTAGCTTTAATTGTGAATAATCTAAAATATGAAGAATTCTTGGTAGTGGAAAGTGCAAATTCTTTTGGTGAGCAGTAGTGCCTACGTTTTCAGATCAGTAGTGTATAAATTTTAACTTAAACACTAAAGAGCTCTCATACGAGGGACACAGTGTCATGCAGCTCTCAGTTGTATAGCTGCTGCCTTATACGTTTCAAAGCATTTTGAGAGTAAAATCCAAATCTAGGCACTCTTCTGAGTCCTGTAGTGTAGCATGAATCGTGTTGGTTCAGCTTTTTCATGGAATAGGGTAAGAGAATTAATAGGGGAAGGCAATATGCTTAATGGTAAATGTGGGATAATAAATGGTAAGGTGTGGTGGTGGATGGTTTGCAGCACTTGGTGTTCTCTCTTCTAACAGCAGTGCCAATTTATGTTCAAGATGTTGGTACGGACATCTGTATACCCTGCTGCTTTCTTCCAAGGACATGTTTCCTGGCTCAGGTGACAATATGCTCAAGTCTTCGTGAACGTGTAATTAGGTGTACCATGCCTTCAGCCAAAACTCTTCAGCTACTCCGTTGAGGTGTAAGCTCTGTAGAGCTTACTGACCACATCGTTTTCTTGTTCATCACTTCCGTTATGCAGCTGGTCTGAGGAGGAGGTGTTTTATGAAGGGGATGTTGGATGCATTGCAAGTACTTTTTCTGCCGTGCTGTTTTGGCGCAGAGATTTCATTGCTGTTCATGTACAGTACCCGCCCCAGTGCTGATCCAGTTCTTGTGATCTTTGAGTTTTTAGCTGTCTTTGCTGCTACATGCCTACCACCAGCACTTAGCTCCTTAGCAGTGGGTTTTAGACGTGATGACACTCACAAGAAAAACGGTGATGCTCTTTACTTGCAGGGTTTTTATCCCTCCATGGGGTGCTTTGGAAGGAGGCTTTGCTGCTGGCACATTGTCATCCGTTGCTGTGAGGCAGTCATCCCTGTGTGGTCAGAAATCTTGTGGTTTGTGCTGTTGTGGTAATGACAGGACAGCTAGCGCTCTGCAGATTCTTCTTGAGGACCAGTTCGAGCCTTCTAGGTAATAAGCATCACATAGTCTGTCTTCAGGCTGATATAGAGACTATAAAAGCTCTTTGGCCCTCACTCTCTAACAGCAGCTTGGAGACTCAACAGTGAATTCCAGACTCAAGCCAGGATCTAGGGGTTCAATATCCTTCTTCAAGAGCTTGATGCTTTTTTGCCCCCCTAATTATTGTACCATCCTCAGAGAATCTGAAATTGGAAAGACCTCAAAGATGCAGGGAGCCTGGTACCATGACCAGGCTGTCATTTTGTCTTTGCTTATCAAATCCTCTTAACTTCATAATGAATAAATATTGAGCCCTTTCCACCCTGATGACATAAATTCATTTGCTTTTGCCTGTCCTCTGCCAGAGTCAGGAAGGATTTTCTTTCTTCTCTTAGAAGAAAGCATGTGAATAACAAGGGTTTGGATTTTAACTGCCCCTGGCGTAAATGCCTAATGCTTCAGGAGAAATCCCTACATATGTAACAGATGTGTAGGTTCCTTTTTCTTTTTTCTGCCCCATTTGTCCTGCAGGAGAATTGTGTATTCGGAGGGAACAGAAACTCCTTGGTTTATGGGATTAAGATAAACCCACTTACTCTGCAATAACATTCACAAGGATAAAAATGCAATTTTTAGCCAAGGAGCTGAACACAGTGTACATTATCAAACGGGGAAAAAACCCTTTTCCTAGTAGATTATCCTTAACACTTCCAATGTATAGTAGATGTTCCAACTGTTAATCCAGATGAATTGCATCTTTTTTTACTGTGCATCTTTGTACCAGAGCATATATTCTGGCATGATCAAGGCTTGGCTATACCTCTGCATCTTGGGCCATTTTCTATGTGTACTTTTCTCTCTAAATGCCTTTTTCATCCATTTATGCATTTCTTCAGCTGCCAAATGGCTCTCCTGCTGTGGCAGATGCTTTGGCTTCGTGCTTGGTCTTTATCCCTTTTATGTCCAAATTTTGTTGGTTATACAGCATTTGTCAGCTACTTGCTGCTATTGCTCTAGTGAGCTTTTAGCAAAGTGTGAGAAACCTTTTCTTTATGTGTGTGAACTAAGGAGATAGTGTTCTGCAACATCTTGCTTTTAATTGTGAAAACCAAGTTTAGAGGCGGTTATCTTGGGAGTCTTTGAGGGGGATCTGTAGAAAATACAGTGGTGGGTGTTGCATATGTTAGTATTAGGTGTGGTACCATAAATATGCAAGTAAACCATGGGTCTCTTCATCATTGACTCCCTGATGCTTGTAACAGTCTGTAAAACACAGCAGTTTCTCCCTCGCCCCGTGTACACGCGTGCCTACCCACTCGGCGTATACACAATTTATTAAGATATCTCCTGGAAGGAGGTTGCAGATGAAGACTTTTACTAACTGCACTCTTCAGTAACAACCAGAAATTTCCTATAGCAAGAAGCTTTAATGTGGTTGCCAGTATTGTATTAAATATGTTCTTTTTCAGAGGGTCCTCCAGGTTGCCCACCCACTCAGCCGTATTTAGTCATCTAAAATAATGTTATTTCTCTATACGTACACATCTGTTTTCACTCTATTGCCAATTGAAATGCTGCTGTATATTCTCTGTGTATTGTGGCTACTTTCCCAGCATATTGAAAATTTACGCAGTGTAAGGGGATTTTACAAGTTCTCGAAAAACATGAAGTATTTTCCCACAGTAGCCACACCGTATAATGTCTAAATGAAATGACATCTATTCACAGAATTAAAATGTGCACCTGCATATGACTTACTGCTTTATCCTGCCTTCACATAGATATAAATAATACTTTAGTTTCTTTTATTTGAAGCCAACATTTTCTCACAGGGAGCTTAAGTAGCTTCCTATAGTGAACTTCTAAGAATTAAGCCAGCTAGTGTCCTGAATGTCTGGTGAGCATACTTTTTCTGACTGCTGTTTTGTTTAGGAAACTGCTACAAGCAAGATTTCTCATTTGTGGTGTTCTTAATGTATTCTGTAGCTATTGGTAATTGCTGTCGCAGGAAGCTGAAGTGTGAAAGTGCTCGAATGGTGTTTGAGCACTCGGCAGCTAGAGTAATGCGGCGTGTGTTATGTGCAGCTGCTTATTTCAGACCTTTCCAAGAGTGAAACTCTCCCTTAGACTTCTTAGAGTTGAATGTCTGAACATATGTGGTTTCTAAAACTATTTAAATTGGGTAACTCTAATCTGTCATGTTTCCTCTCCTGTGTCTTCAGTGTTAGCATTGCATTTTTAAATATCTTACCTTCAGATCTGTAATTATATTGGTTCGTGCTATTAATGTCTAAAATCCTCTCCTGTTTCCGAGAGTCATCTCTGTAGCAGCAAAGGAGTTAGAGTTGCAGTTCTGCCCTCCTAGCCCTATCTTCAGATAAAGCTTGAGAATTGCCTGTCCTTCCTCCTCAAAACCTCCATCCCATGCTGAGCGAGTAGCATAATGAGCAGCCTGCTACCTTCAAGGCAGGAGTCCAAGGCTGAACCAGCGCAGTGTCAGATTTGAATGTTTTAAGCCCAGTTCCCAGTCTGACAATCAGCAGTGCGCTAGCTGGCCAGAAAAGCTGATCCCAAACTGACAGATGACTTGCTATCTTAATTTCATTAACTTCCCCACCAAATTGGAAGAGAATGAGAGGGGATGCATAACTTGTCCGCATGCTCCTCTAGAAGCATCTCTTAGTACTTATGATTTAGACAGATTCCTGGGGCACATCAGGTTTGTATTATGACTGTGTATAATTCTCTCCAGATTTCATAATGGGAGACAATTGAAGGAGCAAATGTGTGGAAAACAAAGTGGTAGGTTAGAGTTTTCCCTTGGAGCAGACGTGTTTTCCTAGAATTGGGATGTCACAGTAGCACTGCACTTTTGTCTTTAATAAGCATTTCAGTTGTTTTCCAGTCTTGGAGGAGCTGCAGAGGTGCTTGCTATTGCTTTGAAAGTTAGGACTTGGTTATAATACACTTTTCCAAACAAACTGACAGTCGATCACTCTCTCCCCAGGTTTCCATGCGGTATTTGGGGGGGATCCCATGGAAATAGCTAAATAAATAGCCTGTTCTGGTGCCTATACTATGATTCTAAGACGGAAAGCATCCCAGCCTGTCTAGGTACTGCAGGTGTTGGCCTGGAGTTCTGTGCACGGATTCTCTTATGATTGTTGTTACAAACTTCCTGTCCAAAATTTTACATTTCTTTGAAACCAGCGTTGGTTGTCTTACAAGTAATAAAGCTGATTAAAACATGGAAGTCATCCTGATTCTGCTGTGAAATAGTTTGCAGCTTTTTAAGGTGTGTCAGGTCTCTTTCCTTAAAAATATCTCTCAGAATGAAGATGTTGAGAATTACCCTTCCACAGATTTTAAGGGGGGAAAAAAGTAAGTTTGGATTATTTGAAATCTTATAGTCCCTATTCAGTTTTATTTTTATCAGACTTTAAGGTTTTTAGAGGCGGCTTTCATATCTCAAAATCCCTTTCTAAGATGCGTAACAACAGTTAATAGGTGAAATGACTGGGTGGGGGAAGGAAAGGTCCAAGAACTCCCATAACCTCCCGTTGGACTCAGTGGTTCTGTAATGTTAGTTACTCAGGTGAGGCTGAACACGGCACCATACGAGCTCCTGGGTCAATCTTTGCTGCTTATGTCAGGTGGTCACGTAAATATAGGGGGGAACTGAATTATTATGAAATGTATCTCTCTAATGGCTCCTTTAGAAATTCTCATTAAGGTTAGTTGACCGTGATTTTCACCACTAAACACAGCTTTTGTCATGACAAATTATAAAAGTCCTAATTTTAATTCATTGTGTTTTGTGTATTTTTATTGGGGGGGGGGGAGATACATTTAAGTTTTATCTACTTCAGATTTAAGGATGGCATATGTAGAAGTGGAAAGATTGCTGTGTATGAGTGTGTATGAGTTGGAGTAGTCATGCTCAAGCACGCAGCCTCATGCCTAACTCCTGATTGTTTCCCCTCTTGTTAGACTATAGAATCTAACTGGCGATGTGGGCGACATAATTTGCAAAGAATTCAGTGCCGCTCTGAAAACAGCAAAGGTGTCTACTGTTTACAGTATGATGATGAAAAGATTATCAGTGGCCTACGAGATAACTCCATTAAGGTAAACACTTTTTTCAGTCTTTTCCGTAGAGGTAAAGGGGTAATTCTGCCTTGGAAAGGTAGCTGCTTGTGTCTCCTTGATGATTTCTCTTGTCTCTTCATGGGACAGTATTTATCTGTGCAGGGTTTATGAGGATGGGATGTCTTCTGTAACCCTGCAAAGTTCTCACCTGCACTTTGCTCTAGAAACTTTGGGGACTGCCAGCCAGGAGATTGATACTGCTGACTACAAAGAAATGCTTGTGAAGTCAGAGTCCACATAAGATGAATGAAGACTGCATTTGCCACTGTCCTTACTTGTGTCTCTTGTTATTGCTAGTATTTTGCTTTCATGCTCATAGGTTGCTTTCATGCTAATCATCCATGGCATTTCCTTTCACAAAACATTTCCTTTCCTTTTATCTTTTTGTGATCATTGGTTATTTCACTGTTCTGTCAAACACTTGCATCAAGGAGACTTTCTGAAGCTAAAAGGGAGGACAGGCCCACTGTTTGGACAGGCTAGCAGCCCGTGGATTTTTTTCTGCTATCTCCAGTTTTCTTCTTTCCTTCTCTGTTGTGGCAATGTTCAAGTCTTGGAACTGTGTTCTTGATAAGCCATTTATATTTCTTATTTTTAACAGATTTGGGACAAAACAAGCTTGGAATGTTTGAAAGTATTAACAGGACATACTGGCTCAGTTCTTTGTCTGCAGTATGATGAAAGAGTCATTGTAACTGGATCTTCAGACTCTACAGTGAGGTGAGTGTTAAGTTTTTGCACTAGGCATATTTACAATAATCTGCAAATATCAGAAAACATCTCTCATATGAATGTGATATATTATCACACTCAAGATATTCACACTTGGCAAAGCAACACATTCAATAAATGTTTTTCCAGATCTCAGTCTCGTTTTTTTAGTGTTAAGAATTTTGAAGGAATGTGACCTGCATGATTCAAGGCATATCTTGAAGTTGTAGAATGGCTGATGGCCAACTATGCAATAATTTCCTAATTTAGGGTTTCTTGTACTGCCTTCTGACATCTCTTAATTATGACTATTAATAAAAGAGTACTTGGTATGTATGGAGCACTTACCTGACAGCAATTTTAATATTACGGAGTTTAAATTCTTGTATGAATTCAGTGATCAGTAGATGTCCAACAAAGATGCTCAGATACAGTTCAGTGGAAGGGCCTTGTCTCCTTTTGGTGTCTTGCATTGGTATACTAATGTCAATCTCTAGAAAACTTTTTAAAAATTAAGAACTGATCATAACACCTGTCAGGTAGTATAAATTAAGTAGTGATCTTTCACTTCATGTAAGCTTGTGGGTAGCCCTGGAGGGTGATACATCCCAGTTGCTACTGGCATGTGCTAAATCTGATTGAATGGTGGAAAACGGAAAAAATCATATTGGATAATATTTGTTTTGGTCTGTTCCATCAATTTATACATCATACAGGTTTTAGTCAGCCTGGAAGAGTTACAGAATTGTGGTCATTGTTAAGCAGCCCTTTCTCTTAACAGTGGTCCCAACTTAGGCATTTCCTGGCCTAATTGTTCGCTGCTGTTAATTGTTGCTCGTGAGTCTGAGACATGAACTAGGATACTTCCCTAGTTGCTGTCTTCCTGCCTTCCCCAAGCCCCAAGAGGTGTTAAGCAACCAGAGAGCTCTCCATTAGAGACAGTAGCAGACATGTGCATGTTCACGCTTCATACCCTGCATAGCCATCATCCTTCATTTGGAATAAAATTCTTTTCTTTTGCAGAGTTTGGGATGTAAATACAGGTGAAGTTCTGAACACGTTGATTCATCACAACGAGGCAGTGCTTCATTTGAGGTTCAGTAACGGCTTAATGGTGACATGCTCAAAGGACAGATCAATTGCTGTTTGGGATATGGCATCACCTACTGACATCACCCTGCGCCGTGTCTTAGTTGGCCATCGTGCTGCCGTTAACGTGGTAGACTTCGATGACAAGTATATTGTGTCAGCGTCAGGTGACAGGACCATTAAAGTAAGTTGGCAGAGCTCTGATCTAGGTGTGCATGCCTACCAAGCCAGAAAAGCTTGAGTGTTATTCAACTCTGAAGAGCCAAGGTGCTCATAGGCAGTTCTGCGCCTTTTTCTTTACCATTTGGCGAGCTGCTTCCTCTTGCTAGCTGTTAATGTCTTTATGTGCATAACTAGGCTCATAACATTTTTGTGGCTTCTGTCGTACAATTGCAAAAAAGTAAAGCCCATTTGCTGTTTGAACTGTAGTCTTGAGATCGGTTTGTTTGTTAAATGTGGCACATTTTGTGCCTTTTTCCAAGCGGTATTTTTTATTTCAATTGGCAGTCCTGTTCCAGATGTGAAATTTATCAGCAGTTGCCTTTCCTCACCACGCCTTCCCAGCAGCTCAACCAGACTTTGCCATGTTTGAAGAATTAAGAGGCTGTATTTGAAGACTATTACATACCAGAAGATTTGAGTTACCCAGAGTGTATTAATATAACAAAGGCGTTTCCACCCTTCCCTCTCTAGAACCAGAGCTACTTCAGACTGTGCCAAAAAGCTCTTGGCAGTTCAATGTCCAAACATCTGCCAAAGATCCTGCTGCACTCTGTGTTGGAAAATGAGCCACTGGATACTCTACGTTACAACTTCAATGACAGTTCATTAAAAATGGGCAAAGTTGATTGAATCATTTAATGTTAAGAAAGAAGCAGCCACCAAACTTCTATAGGCCACAGTTTTGGCCTTCCCTTACTAGTAGATTGCTAGCAATTTTTGTGGTAAAAAAATGTGGGGTTTTTGTGTGTGGTAACTTCCACTTTTAAAAATGATTACTAACTTACCAAGATTCAAGTGTAATCAAGTTTTTCAAATCATTTGGGGAAGTCTCTACCACCTGAAAATACTTTATATACAACCCCCCAACTTTTCTCATTGACTCGATGTGCAGTAGCGGCTCTTGTCACTGCTAGGTCCCCATGGCACCAGTCTTCCATTAATGCCATGTACCCACTCTTTGCCCATAAAAATATTATGCGCGTTTTCATTCCACTGTCCAGCAAAGGTCAGCCTCAGACCTCTTCTGCTTATGAATTCATAACGGCTTCTATTGAAATCTAAAAACCTTGTTTGGGCATAATTCTCAGAGGGGCATTTATCCCATGTTTCACAGGTCTGGAGTACAAGTACGTGCGAGTTTGTTCGTACTCTAAATGGGCACAAGCGTGGCATTGCATGCCTCCAGTACAGGGATCGACTAGTTGTCAGTGGATCTTCAGACAATACCATTAGGTGGGTGCCCACGAGCTGCTATCGGTATGTAACTGTGTACGTTTGCACATGTGAAAGTAGGATTTCCCCTGACCTTTGATGCTGTCCTGCACTGCTGCATGTGCAAAACATCCATGGTTTGTCTTGCTGTTGGAGCAGATGACGTGTGAATGAAACTTAACTCAGTGTGAGAGTAAACATACCACATCTCTGTGAAAAAGTGGGACACTGAGGTCTATGCCAAAGGTAAAAAAAACTTCTTATCTATTGCTGTAGTTTATGACCTTGTCTTCTGCTTGGAGAGATGAGAAAGACATTGGTCACTGGTTTTCTTAATTACTTTCTGAACCTCTAATCATTGGTTTATGCAGAATAGAAGAAAGTGTATTAAAGTTTCCCAAGATAACTCAACATGTATCCAGCCTTTACTTGTATGTAATTTTGAATGACTAGATTAATTTTGTATACTGCAGCTGCAACACAAACTTACCTGTGAATTGCATTCAAGGAACATCTCATGGTTCTCATGCCTTTTTAAGCAAATTATGTGATATCTCCCACAGAAAACCATTCAGTAGTGTGCTTAAATCACTGCATGTGAGGCTAAGGGACAGTGCTGAGCCTGAAGTACTCAAAGACTTTGTCCTCTGTTCTCTTAAGGCTATGGGACATTGAATGTGGTGCCTGTTTAAGAGTATTAGAAGGCCATGAAGAACTGGTTCGATGCATCAGGTTCGACAATAAGAGGATTGTTAGTGGAGCCTACGATGGGTATGTTTTTGAAAGCAATTTCAAAAAATGTTGCCTTTCTCAGCAAAGAATCTTCTGAAAGCCATTGAGCCTTGTGTTCCCTTGTGTAAGGGTTCTCTTCTGATTTATAGAATAGAAACATAGAACCGTTTTGGTTGGAAAAAGACCTTTAAGATTATTGAGTCCAACCGTTAACCTAGCACTGCCAAGTCCACCACTAAACCGTGTCCCTAAGCACCACATCTACACGTCTTTTAAATACCTCCAGGGATGGGGACTCCACCACT